>CAUYON010078924.1:0-40115 GCA_963573935.1 Arctocebus calabarensis
CCAGCTACTCGGGAGGCTGAGGCAAGAGAATCGCTTAAGCCCAAGAGCTGGAGGTTGCTGTGAGCAGTGTGACGCCACGGCACTCTACCCAGGGCGATAAAGTGAGACTCTGTCTCTACAAAAAAAAAAAAAAAAATGGAGACTTTACAGCCTTTGTATTAACCTGGATGGAAATGGAACACATTATCCTTAGGAAAGCATCATAAGAATGGAGAAGCATGAATCCTATATATTCAGTTTTGATATGAGGACAATTAATGACAATTAATGACACAGTGGGGGTGGGGAAAGGGGACCGCAGAAAGAAAAAAGAAGGGAGGGGTGGGGAAAGGAAGAGCAGAGGGAAGGAAGGAGGGGGTGGGGTCTTTGTGTGTGCCACACCTTTTGGGGGCAAGACACGATTGCAAGAGGGTCTTTACCAAACAAATGCAATCAGTGTAACTTGGGGTTTCTTGTACCCTCAATGAACCCCCAACAATAAATTAAAAAAAATACAACTTAGCTTTAGTATACTGATCTGATACTCAAGCAACATTGCTAAATTCTCTTAATATTCTTAATAATTTTTCCATATACTGTTTTGGATATTCTATACTTCAAATTTCTATTTAAGGAAAAAAAAAATAACACTCGTTGTTTAAACTACTGTACGTTACTCCCCCCCATCCCCTCTCCTCCCCGCAGTAGACTGCTGAGATCATAGCGACCATCTACTTTCCATAACCATTGAAAACAGATTCAGAGTAGGCTTGGCACCTGTGGCTCAACGGGCAAAGGCACCAGCCATGTACACCTGAGCTGGCAGGTTCAAATCCTACCAGGGCCCACCAAACAATGATGGCTGCAACCAAAAAAAAAAAAACAAGGCCAGGTGTTGTGGCGGGCGCCTGTAGTCCCAGCTACTTGGGAGGCTGAGGCAGGAGACTCACTTGAGCCCAGGAATTGGAGGTTGCTGTGAGCTGTGATGCCACAGCACTCTATCCAAGGTGACAGCTTGAGGGTCTCAAAAAAAAAGAAAAAGAAAACAGATTCAGAGTAAATAGGATTATGTTTTGGCCAGGGTATACCAGAGTGCATACAAACAGTGCTTCTATTACTTAAAAAAAAAAAAAAAAAAAAAGAAGGGGGGAAGCAGGATATTTTCTTTAGTCAACATTTTTTTTTTTTTTTTGTAGAGATAGAGTCTCACTTTATCGCCCTGGGTAGAGTGCCGTGGCATCACACAGCTCACAGCAACCTCCAACCCTGGGCTTAGGCGATTCTCTTGCCTCAGCCTCCCAAGTAGCTGGGACTACAGGCGCCCGACACAACGCCCGGCTATTTTTCTGTTTTTGCAGTTTAGTCGAGGCCGGATTTGAACGGGCCACTTTCGGTATATGGGGCCGGTGCCCTACTCGATGAGCCACAGGCACCATCCTAGTCAACATCGTTAAAATGGCTTTGCCCTTTTTTGTGTTTGTGGGAGAAAGGAAACGAGGTGAGAGAGAAGGAGGATGGTGAGTGGAGTTGTTGCAGAGAAGGGTTTGCTGCTCTTGATGACAGAGCCTGGCGGGTGAACACAGCTGCTTCCCTAGCTTAAGTGTTACATGTAAATAACATTAAAAAGGAAGTCATGGGCATAAACTCATTCTGGAATATTTTCATGACCTTGTTTTGGTTTTGCTTTTCCCTGGGGTGTGTGCTGGTGTGTCAGGCATTCCTAGGTATAGTTCTGCTAGGAGGCAAAAGTATAAGCTCTTATTGCCATTATTTTTGAAACATCACCATGACAGAAGTTAAAAATAGATGTGCTTTTTCAGTCAACAGGGCTACCCAGTGGTAGCCTTCAATTTTCCATGTTTACCTGAGTGGATGCATTCTGAAAGGACGTTTGCAGATGGGTGGTGAAGACACCCCGGTGTGAGTCCTCCTTTGGGCTTGAAGTTATTTCTGCCGGAGACCGTCCAGCATGTGTGACAGCTGCAGGCCTGATGAACTCTGTAGATGCAACTGGTATTACCTGTGTTGTGACTTTCGGTTGTGCTGAAGGGAAGAGGTGGATGGGATGACACAGGGTCTCGAACTAACAGATGAAGATAGGCAAAGGAAAACGTTGAACATAACTTTTACCAATAAGGAATAAAATTGCTCTGAAACGTCCATGTCCTGTGAGATATCAATAGGCATTTCTGTCAAAAGAGCCAGTGCAGGATGGTGCCTGTGGCTCAGTGAGGAGGGTGCCGGCCCCATATACTGAGGGTGGCAAGTTCAAACCCAGCCCCGACCAAACTGCAAAAAAACCAAACTTAATTAAAAAAAAGAGCCAGTGCTCAAACAGCTTTAAAAAAGCTGTATGCATCCTGTACTATCTCTTTAAGATTCACAATTGACATTAGTGTATTTATTGTCAATCATTCAATAAATTATTAAACAAAACCCCAAACATCTATAAAGTGCTAAGCAATATTCTGGAGAACCTGGAATATGTGTAAAAGAAAATAAAAATTTCAGGACCACCTCGATCCCCAAATTCTTTTTTCTTTATTTTTTTGTAGCAACAGAGTCTCACTTTATCGCCCACAGTAGAGTGCCGTGGCATCACACAGCTCACAGCAACCTCCAACTTCTGGGTTTAGGCGATTCTCTTGCCTCAGCCTCCTGAATAGATGGGACTACATGCCCCCGCCACAACGTCCGGCTATTTTTCTGTTTTGCAGTTCAGCTGAGGCGGGGTTTGAACCCGCCTCCTTTGGTATATGGGGCCGGCGCCCTACTCGATGAGCCACAGGTGCTGCCCTCCCCCAACTTCTTTTTATGTTATTTATTAAATTATTTATTTATTCATTTTTGAGACAGAGCCTCAAGCTGTCATCCTGGATAGAGTGCTGTGGCATCACAGCTCACAGCAACCTCCAATTCCTGGGCTCAAGCAAGTCCCCTGCCTCTGCCTCCCAAGTAGCTGGGACTACAGATGCCCACCACAACGCCCGGCCATTTTTTGGTTGCAGCTGTCATTGTTGTTTGGCGGGCCGGGGCTGGATTCAAACCCACCAGCTCAGGTGTACATGACTGGCACCTTAGCCTGTTGAGCCACAGGCACCGAGCTCCCCAACTTCTTATGTAAAAGAAGAGTAGAGGCCTTAGGCATCTGAGAATAATTGGCCCATGGATCATTCATTCAGGAAGTTCCTTGCTGGTGTCCTATGTGACAGGACATGAAAATTATAATTTTAGGTCTGTAGGCTACATCTAGCTCCTAAAATTAAAGTCCATTCAATTCCACCCTAAAAATAAACTGCAAGTTTGTCTTCACAGGTGCAGAACAGATACAAGGCTGGATCAAACATTCTTCCACCCACCCAGGGACATCTACATAATTGATGCTTCCTTCCAACCCTCCTGCTTTTTTTCTTCTAACATTCACCTTATCTTATGTAAAATGGATATTTTTGTAGATTTCACAAAAATGTAACCATTTTATCCTACTACCCCCATGCCCCACTTTTTTCTTTTCCTTTCTGTATGCCCTACTCCTCCTTAAATACTGAAACTTCCACATTCCCTTTTGGAGAAACAGCCACGGATTTGTCTGTGATTTATATTTTTTCCGGGTGCATCCTCAATTTTGGCTTAATAAACCTCCGTGGATTGAGATCTTTGCCTCAGTCACTTATTTTGGGTCGACTATAGCAATGAAAAAGATGAGCCAAGTCCCTCCCCTCGTGGGGCTTCCATGGTAATGGTGGAAGCAGACAGATTCTATCATGTCCTGAATGAGTATGATGAAAAAAATAAGAGTAAGCAGATGGAGAGAAAGATACCTTTTCTCTTTACTCAGAGGTCAGGAGACATTTTTGCTGAGAGCTGAATAAGGGGAGACAAAGAGCTCTGAGAAGAGCATATGAGGCGTGCAAAGGCCCTGGGGCCACAGCCTGCTGGGTTTGAGAAAAACCAAAGAGGCTGGATGAGCAGAGGTAATGAGAAGGGGACAGAAAAGAACCTGGGGTTGGAGGAGGGTCACATGGCGGACAATTGAAGGGAGTAAAGATCTTACTTTGAACAAGATGGGAAGATACTGGGGGCCTTGCCAAGCAGTGGCATGAACTTTCTCCTGTGCTGAAGCATCACTGTGTCTTTTTTTTTTTTTGAGGCAGAGCCTCAAGCTGTCACCCTGGATAGAGAGCTGTGACATCACAGCTCACAGCAACCTCCAATTCCTGGGCTCAAGTGAGTCTCTTGCCTCTGCCTCCCAAGTACCTGGGAGTACAGGCGCCAGCCACAATGCCTGGGCATTTTTTGGTTGCAGCCGTCTTTGTTGTTTGGCAGGCCTGGACTGGATTCGAACCCACCAGTTCAGGTGTACGTGGCTGGCGCCTTAGCCTGTTGAACCACAGGCGCTGAGCCTATTTATTTATTTTTTAAAATTGATTCCATCTTGATTTCTTCTTGTGGCCTGAGCCTTCTCTTGTCATTGACTGGTATTTCCAGTGGCTGTTTGTAGAGCATTTCCCAACGTGTGCTGAGGGTGCCATGCCAAAGCACAGTTAAGCAGAGATGCTCTGCAAGCTCCACAGTGGGTCCAGGTCCCAGCTCTGACAGCCTTGCTTCATGGAGGCAGGATCTTCCGGGCCAGCAAGCCCCTTTGTTCCTTTTGAGTCAACTAAGGGATGGTTCTTTTTCAGCTGTCTCCATCTGAAAGTGAGTCTGTGGAGATTCAAGACTGTCACTGAGGAACTTAAAATCAATCTTTCTAAAGTTACTTCTCAGCAGAATTGCCAAGACCAAGTCCTGCTGGGAAGCTAAGCTGGCCACAGGTCCCCCTCCAAGCCTCTGACCCTCCCATCTCTCTCAGCAGATCTCGCCTCCAATTTAATAGACAGCTGCCATCTATTTGTGTGCACTGGGTGTCCTACACACTTCTGTATCTGTATCCACCTTGGGTGTGCTCCCTTGGTAACCAGGGAGGCCACATACACAAAAGGGAGCTAGCTCCATTTGAAGCCTTGGATCCTTTGCACAAGATCCTTCCTGAGAACCTTACTTCATCTGTGGGGCCTTCTCTCTTATCATTTCAACCTCTCCCTCTCTGCTGGTTTCTGACTGTCAGCCTTTGTACCTCCCTTGTGTGTCTCCCACCTGAACAAGCCTTATCAAGACTCCTTCATCTCCCCTGACCCCTTGTCAGGTTCTCTGTCACATGCTCTCAGAGGCCCTTGAACTTTCCTTCATTGTATTTAACACAAATGTAATTTTGTATTAATTTTATTTGACATCTGCCTCTTCTGCTAGGCTAGAACTCTCTGAGGCTGGAAACCAGATCTCTTTTGCTTCCTCTTGCACTCCCAGCACCTAGCATGATGCTTAGCTTACATTAGATGTTTAGGACATATTTGTGGAGTGAAGGAATGAAGTGGGTCTTACTACTCTGTACTTCAGACCAGAGTGCTGCCTGGTCTCCACTTCTTTGCTTTTCTAACAGTGTGGCCCCTTTCTTTGATTCAGGTGAATGTGCCCCGGTGTCTACCCTTCTCAGGAGTGGGGAAGGTGCAGCAGGCTGCATGTGGTGGTACAGGCTGTGCTGTGCTCAATGGTAAGACCTCTTCTGGCAGTTCATTGGGAAGCTGTAACTAGTTTGGTTGGACGGAGTGAACAGTGTCCATTGGATTCATAGGCTGTAGACCTCTGCCTAGAAAAGGGAACGTGACATGGGAAGATCTAGTTGGATGAGTTCGCTTACTATAGGGTAAGGGTGAAATTCTTGATAGAAGGATAAAAGCTTGTGATTTACATAGACAGACAGCAACAGAGCTTAGTCATACTCTCACAAACTTCTGGAGTGGAGAATGAAATCTGCTTGATCCTCCCCACTCAGCCTGGCTAGGGACTCCAGCTCTGCCTTTTCCAGCCAAGAAATAAAAGGCAGATGGGAAAAGAGCCTCAGAGTTTGGAAACTGAGATTGGTGCCCCTGGGATTAAATGTCTGGCACCACTGATGAATATTAAACTTTTTATAACTGAGAAACTATTTTCAAGGGTTTTAAGAATCTGGGCAGAAATTGTTTATGTGTTTTTGGCTCAGTCTTCTGATCAGTGTGCAACTTAAAGCTGTCAGGAGAGGAAAAACCGTCCTCGAGTTCTCTGTGCTCACGTGGGTTTTCTGGCTGGTTGATGGACTGGTCCCTTCCAGGTTATGCTCAAGATGTGGGAAGTTTGCATTCTGAGATGGGTTAGCTGGCTAGACAGACTTAACAAGCAAAAATTTAAGCAGGGGAGAGGGAATTAGTTTAAATCTCTGTCAGCATGTTCTTGCCAAGCAAGGAATAAAAGAAAAAAAGTCTGTGTGGATATAATGAATCTTGATGGTAGAGTTTGAATTTCTGGTGAGGGAGAGCTCTCTTTGGATTGACTTACTAACTGTTGTTTTTCCTGTAATGTAGGGGAAGGACATGTTTTTGTCTGGGGATATGGAATTCTTGGGAAAGGACCAAACCTGGTGGAAACTGCTTTTCCAGAAATGATTCCACCCACTCTCTTTGGCTTGACGGAGTTCAACCCAGAAATCCAGGTTTCCCACATTCGATGTGGACTCAGCCACTTTGCAGCACTTACCAGTAAGTGACCAGGTCCTGACAGCCCCAGAGCAGGACTGGCAGAAGCTCGCTCTTTTCAGCTGCAACCCCAAACTGTGGGCAGCTCTCAGATTCCATCCATCCAGTGGAACAGTGACTTTGTATAGTTAATTAAAGAGGGCGGCTGGGCTAATCTAGAAGTTGTTTGGCTTGAGGTTATATAATGTGTATCCTTTCCTCATCCTGAAGTTTTGTTTTTGGTTCATTTGGTTGGTGGTTAGGTTAATGTGAAAGTGAAGATTCTGAGGAGAGCACCCGCTGGTGGTAAGAGAAGGGGACCTGGACTATGTTGGGGCACTAGAGGCAACCAGCAGAGGTTTGGCAAATTGACAGGTGGGCAGTGAGGAAATGATTGTGTGGGGCCTAATTCCATTCCCTGGCCACTCCCAAAACTGTGATCTGACCCAGGGACATGGATGGCAAGAGGCAGACTTATAAGACTGTCCTATGGCTTTATGGAGGTAAATCTACCAATTTCTCCAAAGTGCTGGGGGAGAAAATGATGAAAGGGAAGGCTGAAGTGGAGGTTTTCTTAAAGACTCGCCAAATTACAAAGCCACAGAATGTCCAGTTACTCTCCAGGCCTCTAGAATGTGTGCTTTTCCTTGATCACATCTTTTATTCCACAGTTACTATCAGTTCCATTTGCTGCTTTTTATTTGACTTGAATAGTAAAACTGTACTAATTTAATTTCATTTTGGGCTTCTCAAGTAAACTAGTTATTTCCTTGCAATTAGGAAATCTCTCTATCTAATGGCAAGTGATTTTTTTTTGTAAACACATGGCCTGGGACAGTCAGTTTGGCTTGTTCTTGTTTGTGTTCTCTGGCCTCATGCTTACATGAGGACTGTTCTAGACAGCGTCCTACCTGCTGTTCACTTACTGTCTTGAATTCCAGATTTTGGGTGGCCTTCAAACTGGCTGGCTGGAGCCTGGGTGGTTGTGACCCTGGAAGTTTTGTCACCTCTGAGCATAGTGATGCACTAAGTGGAGGCAACAAGAATGAAAAATTCCCTGCCCTGCTGCACTAGCACAGTTACCTCCCAGATGAGTTCAGGGCTTGTGAATTTTTTTGATTTAGCAAATAAGAGTCATACGGATTAATTCTGGGGACAGCAAATATTTACTTTCCAGAATATTCTAAGGCTTCAACTACATGAGAAGTCAACTGTTTGGAAATCTGTGTGAAGCATTTGACTAGAGTGGACTCTTCTCTGTTTGCTGTCATGCCATGTAGCTATTTCAGGTCACACTGCAATGAAATCCTTCTCCAGATTTCCCCCAAGGCCCAATAGCCATCCTCTAGATCAGTGGTTCTCAACCTATGGGTTGCCACACCTTTGTAACAATGAAACTACATGGTGGCATTAGGAAGGTTGAAAACCACTGCTCCAGATACATGTTACAGTCCCTCAGTAGAAGGCGCATCAGAGCTTGGATTTCTCCCCTGCCTGTGTGCCTGGAGTTTGCCCATGGAATTGGAGTGGTTTGTTTATCCCAAGATCGGCTAACATGTCTGGGAGTGAGATCAGATTGTTCTGTTAAATACGTATGACATCGGGGGGTGAGGGGGCCAAGGAGGATAGTCAGACCTGAGAGGCTATGACAGCTTGAAACAGGATTCCTATTTCATCGGCTCAGGTTGTTAATAGTCCTGGCATCTTCAGGTTGCGTCCTCTGCCCCTGTGACCCATGCTTTTTGCCTGATAGCTGGTATGGAAGTGAGGCTTGGTGCTGGGGATTGCCCGAGCCGTGTGGATGGAGTCGGGTCTGGAGGTGGGCTCTGAGAGGCTGCCCTGAGCCAGCACCCTCCTTGAGGCATCACCTCCAGGCCCTGGTCTAGATTCTCCCTCCTGGGCTGTCCTCCTATAGCAGCACCCTGTCCTTTTCCTTCATGACACTTTTTAAACAGTTTGTAATCATGAATTTGTTGGTTAATCATTTTTATTTCTAGCTCTTTTACTAAATCAAGTCCCATGAAGGACAGGACCCATGTCCGTTCAGTCACTGTCCTGGGTCTGTTCCTAGAACACAGACATAGAGCTGGCATAAACAGGCTCCCAGGAACTAGATGTCATTTGACTGAATGTTCCTGATAAGTGGAACCCAAAGAAGGAATGACATACCATTCATTCTGCTCCTCACTATCAAGATAGGAAGCGCAGGGTGTAGCCAGGATTTGTGGAGGACAGTTTGGTCAGACTGTGGTGGGGGCTGGGCCTGAGTGACAGGCAGCGTGTGCAGGAGCCACCTCCGCCTCCAGCTCCATGCGTGAGCTCATCTACCATGTGGATGGACACAGTGCAAGTCTTGGGCTTGGATGTACTTTTGGTATGGGGCAGGATCTAAAACACTTTTCCCTTCAAAAGAAAGCATTAATCTTTGATAAAAATTGAATTGTAGTTTAACAGTGGACTTTGTTTGCACCTGGTTCCAGGCAGCCTGTTCTCATGACCCATCCTCTTCTCAGAAACTTTTTCTTTGCATAGCCCCAACCAAGCCACTATTTTCCTTTCTTTGCAGACAAAGGAGAGCTGTTTGTGTGGGGCAAGAACATCCGAGGGTGCCTGGGGATCGGTCGCCTGGAAGACCAGTATTTCCCGTGGAGGGTAAGGCTGGCCTGGGTGGGCTTGAGGCTGTTGTCGCAATAGGTGCCCAATATGCAGCCATGCTGGGACCAGGGTCCCATAACATGCTCCCCTTTCTGGGTCATGGCCGCCCTTCTGCCATGGCATGTTCTGCCACTACACACTGCTATGGCATCTGGGGAGACTCCTGGATAGTGGCAGTGGCACAGTAAGCCCCGCACTAGGCCCTCAGGGCTCTTTGTCTTCACTCCAGTGGTGGGACAGGTCCTCCTGGGGCCTGTGGAGTGAGAGATGGGAGGGGGTGGCCCACCCAAGGGTCTGTTCCTATAAGAAGCCGCACGAAGGGTGGTGCCTGTAGCTCAGTGGGTAGGGCATCAGCGATATACGCTGAAGCTGCCACCAGCCTGAACCCAGCCAGGAGCAGCTAAAATAAACAATGACAACTGCAACAAAAAAATAGCCAGACGTTGTGATGGGCACCTGTAGTCCCAGCTACTTGGGAGGCTGAGGCAAGAGACTCGCTTAAGCCCAAGAGTTTGAGGTTGCTGTGAACTGTGATGCTACAGCGCTCTACCAACGGTGATATAGTGAGACTGTGTCTCACAAAAAAGAGAAGCCCCATGAGAGACTGTCCCCGGGAATGTGGAGCAGGGAAACCAAGGCACAGTGTTGTATCCACAAGCCCAGGCTCCAAGAGGCTCCAAAGGGTGAGGTATTTGAAGAAGTCAGCAAGCTAGGAGCTATTTATGGAGGCCCATGGCAGGGAACGCTTTACAACACAGGATGTTTAATATTTAGATTCCCTCTCCATAACCACCAAGTGAAAAAAATAAAGGGTTTTCTTAGGGGGCAGTGTGGAATTAGACAAAAAGGCTTATTTCAGAATTAAAGGGGAAAAAGATTATTTTTTAAATTGTAGTTTGTCTTAGTGTTATTTAGTAGTCCTTCAAGTTATTCTAAAAAAAGAGGGTTTGTTTTTTTTTGAGTACAGAACACTGTTCATGGTACAAAAAAATGTATCATGAAAAATGTCTCCTCCCGTTGTTGCAGACTCAGCTTGGGTGCTCATTTCTTAGGCTCTTGTCCAGGAGATAGTCTCTCAGCGATGTGTGCGTGTGTGTGAGTACGTGTGTGTAAGTACTTTATTACAAGCAGGATTTTAATAATGTGAAAAGCATTTTATAAAAACTTATAAAAATGCATAAGAAATACTTGATTTGAAAAAAATTAAGATTCTATTTGTCAAAACCCCCCTGCGAAGTGCCCCGAAGCCGTCTGGTGTTTTAGGGACTGTGTGGTCCTCCCCTTGGCTGCTGCCTCTCCTGGATCTCTGTGCAGTCAGCAGGCTTTGACTCCTTTATTAAAAACTGTCAGTGGAGACTAATACAGTAGTTCTCAACCTTCCTAATGCCCCGACCCTTTAATACAGTTCCTGTGGGTTGAGAGCTGCTGCGAGAACAAGTTGAAATGGAGACTTTAAACTTGCTGGGAAAAAATGCTTGTAGAGTTGTTCCCAGGGTGGTTGGCACTTGGCAGCCTGTTCCTGAGCTTGGAAATGTCGTCATCTCCAAGGAAGGGACAGTCAGGCACCGGGCAATGGGCAGCACACCAATAATTTATATACACCACTTGTTTTCTCGGTAATCCCTCACTGCTCTCTCTTCACCTTTCCTTTCAAAAAGGACTTCTTTTTGCGGGGACGCTCAGGAAACAGTGAAAGCAGCTGGGTTTTAGATGAATGAAGACTGAGAAAGGCCTCTCAGTTCTCCATATCAGAGTGTAGATCAGTCTGAAATCTGACCTGGTCCTTTCGCCTGCTCTGGTGCCTGTGTGGGCTAGGAGCAGAGGCTGCTGGAGCCTGAGGCCACTCAAGGCTTCTGTCCAGCCAGCTTGCTCTGACCCCCCCACCATGAACAAGTGTCCTTCCCCATATTTGTGCCATCAGGGAAAGGGCACTCTAGCCTGTCCCTGCGAAGGCTGCATGTGATGCCAAGCACTGTCTTCCCTGTTGCACAACTGGTGAGGGCTAAATATTTGTGTAAGGGAGTGGGCTTGTCCCTTTGTCCCCTTTTGGTTGGAGGGTGAGCAGATTGGGTGTAGGCAAGGTGGGACTGTGGCAGCAGCCTGGCTTGGATCCGCTTGTGGAGTCTAGTTTCTTCTGCTCTACTCACTTTTTAAAAAATTACAGGTGGCTGGGTGTGGTGGCTCACACCTGTGATCCTAGCACTCTGGGAGGCTGAGGCAGGTGGAACTCAGGAGTTTGAGATCAACCTGGGCTAGAGGCAGACCCGGTCTCTAAAAATAGCTGGGTGTTGTGGCGGGTGCCTGTAGTTTCAGCTACTTGGGAGACTGAGGCAAGAGGATTGCTCAAGTCAAGAGTTTGAGGTTGCTATGAGCTGTGTTGACCCCATGGCATTCTACCAGGGCTACACAGTGAGACTCTGTCTCAAAAAAAAAAAAAAAATTACAGGTGAGTGATTTTAATTTTTAAGTAATCCTCGGTAGGGATATATCATTTAGAAAGTATTTCAGAAAAGAAAAAAAGGGTACAGCTTTATTTGTAGCTCATACAATGGTACTAACTAGTTATTCTTGACATGCATAAGTTGGGCTTTTCTCACAGTATATGGGTCCAGGAAGTGACATTGGAGCCACCTGATCCAAACCTCTCCTTCTGGAAGCTTTCCAGGACATATTTTCCTGCTACACAGTGATACTCATCACTCAGAGAGGTTCACTGGTTTCTTCAATTGAGCCAAGGTTTGTCTCACTTTTTTTTTTTTTTTTTTAAGAAATAGGGTCTTGCTCTGTTGCCCAGCTGGAGTGCAGTGGTGCAGTCATAGCTCACTATAGCCTCCAACTCCTGGGCTCAAGCTATCTTACTGCCTCAGCCTCCTGGGTAGCTGGGACCACAGCCAAATGCCACAATGCCCAGATAATTTAAAAAAATCTTTTTTTTTTTTTTTTTAGAGACAGGGGTCTTGCTATGTTGCCTGGGTTGATGTTGAATGTCTAGCCTGAAGTAATCCTCCTTCATTGGTTTCCCAAAGCGTTACGATTACAAAGTGAGCCATTGCATCCAACCACAGATAGGTGCAGTTTTTAAGATGATAGTATTTTCACTGTAGCTCACCTCCCCCAAGAGAGCCTAAAGCTGGAGAGAAGGCAGAATGCAGAGTTGAGGAGTATTTGCCCAGCCCTTGCCTGGCCTTTCAGGACACTCTGACCAAAACAGGAGACCACTGGCCTGGAATAGGCTCCAAGGGGGTTTTGAATGACAGAGCACGGACAGCGTGCGGGGTGCTTTGGATTTGTTCTCTGTCATCCTCAAAACAAGCTTTAAGGGTCTGGCTCTCCATCTGCAGTATGTACAGAGGGAGAAAAAGCAAGCCCCTTTTTGAGTTGAAGGGGCTTGCTTGCCCCAAATCTCACGACCCCTGGGTGGGTACGATTTGAACTGGGCCTCTGTCTGGAGACCACTTTCACTCCTGCTGTGTCCCCTGAGTCAAGACTAGTAGAGGTTGGGGCACAAGCTGGGAAACTCCCAGACTCTTGGCCTCCTTTGGCCATTGAGTAGCCCTGGGTCCTGCGTGGTTGTGACAGTATAGGGAAGTAGTGCAGTTCACAAGGTGGATACTATGAAGCACAGCTGGGCCCTGAGCTGTCTCCCTTCATCAGAGTTCCCTCTCTGTTGCCATGACTGACGGACTCACAGTTCTGGCTCAGTGCCCCTCCAGCTGTTCCCCTGCCTTTTACCTGGTGGGCGTTTGTTTCAGGAGCTAGTAATTGTGGAGAGAGATGCTATTAAGCTGATTCTGCTCACACTTTTAAAAGAGTTACTCAGACTAAATGTGGTTCTGGTTTTTGGAACTGCTTTCCTATGCAGCAAAGTTGTGAACATAAATTGGTTTAGAATAGAAATTCCTTTTAACCTTGACTAGGACAAAAATAAAACATGGCTGAGGGCAGTGTTCTCTTGGACTCCGCTCAGAGGCTGTGTGGGAGCTCTCGCCAGGGGGCGCTGGAGCCTCGAGGAGCTGCTGCTGCTCCCCAGAGAGGCTCTCAGGGGCCCCAGGCTAAGATCATTGTCCTGGCAAGTGACCCAAGGCAAATGGTTTACTCTGCTTTGGGCCCTAATGGTCAGAACACTGGGGGGACGGGGGCAGAGGTGCTAAGTGCAGCAGGTTGGTGCAGAGTAGTGAGGAGAGGGGCACTTTTCCTGGAAAGGTAAATAAAGTGCTCTCTAATGGCTGGGAGGTTGCTAAGAGCTCATCTGGACCCTGTCTCCAGAGGCAGTGTGTTTTCTGCTGCTTCCATGGCCAGCCTGAAACGCTTTCTGCATCTACGTGCCTTTGGGATTACCTGGGTCACCACTTCTTGTTTGTTTAGTGATTTCTGTAATAGTTTCTGCTAAAGACGTTTGTTTAGGGGACGGGAGTATGGTATGACTCGCATCCATTTGCCTGTGGCCAGGAGTGTTCTAATGGTCTTGTCTCCCCAACATAGGCGCAAAGCTCCAGGTCAGCGCGTGCTGCCTGTGTGCTTTTTGGCTGGGCCATCTGGATTAGGCATTTCCCTCTTAAGCCTAGTAAAGTCCACAGGCTGTGACAGATCCCCTTTCCAGCTGTCACGCTGCCTGGTTGATTGTGGCCATCAAGGAAGGATG
The DNA here is from genome assembly GCA_963573935.1 of Arctocebus calabarensis. Lineage (NCBI taxonomy): Eukaryota > Metazoa > Chordata > Mammalia > Primates > Lorisidae > Arctocebus > Arctocebus calabarensis. The sequence continues at coordinate 13,864 of CAUYON010078924.1, forward strand.
GTCAAATTCAGATCTGGTCAGCAGAAGTGGTGTCAGCATCCTGGCAAGGGTCTGTGGGCAAACCAAGAGGGGGCATCATTGATAAAGAATAAGACCTGAGTGGTGCCTGTGGCTCAGTGAATAGGGCGCCAGCTCCATATAACAAGGGTGGCAGGTTCAAACCCGGCCCTGGCCAAACTGCAACAAAAAAATTAGCTGAGCATTGTGGTGGGCGTCTGTAGTCCCAGCTACTCGGGAGGCTGAGGCAGGAGAATCGTCTAAGCTCAAGAGCTGGAGGTTGCTGTGAGCTGTGATGCCATGACACAAAGTGAGACTCTGTCTCTAAAAAAAGAAAGAAAGAATAAGAATGTGTCTGCTCTTTGCATTAAGACTCTCTGGAAGGATAATAAGAAACTAATTAAAACTTGTTTCCAGTTCAGAGACAGGTAGGGACTGGGACAGACGATGGTAGAGGTGGTGGTATTAAAAGATACCTTTTTAATAGCTGGGCGTTGTGGCGGGCGCCTATAGTCCCAGCTACTCAGGAGGCTGAGGCAAGAGAATCGCTTGAGCCCAGGATTTGGAGGTTACTGTGAGCTGTGTGACACCACAGCACTCTACTGAGGGTGATAAACTGAGACTCTGTCTCTACCAAAAAAATAAAAATAAAAGATACCTTTTTATTTTTCACTGAATATCCTTTTATATTATCTAATACTAATAATAAACAAGAATCAGAATGAAAAATTTCCCCTTTCCTGGACAGCTAGCTGGCTTGGCCTTGTGGCTCTGGGCACACCTGGAATGTTTGGGGCATCCATTTCCAAGGTGAAGCTATAAAACAGCTGGCTCCCTTTTTAAGGCAAACAGGGTTATGCTGCCTCATCTGAACAAAGCTATCTTCTTGCTCCCTTGAGGTCTGGGCCTTCCTGTGACGATAGCAAGGTCCTTCTGAGACACAGTTGTGCTGTTCCCTGAATGGCTGTGACTTGGGACACAGCCTTCCTGTGTCTGAAGTGGGGCTTGATAAACAAGGGGACTGAGGCACTGGGCCAGTGGGGCAAGGGACTCCCAAAGCAGGAGAAAGGTTTCTTGAGCTTCCCAGTGAGCTAAGGTGGTGACCCTAGGAAAGATGTCACTGAATGCCCAGCTTGCAGAACAGGAGCCTGGCAGGGTCACATTTAGGGAAGCAGCCTCTGTGGGACATACGTGTTCTAGCACAGGGCACACAGGTCTGTATCCTTGCCCAGAGTGGTCTGTCTGAGGGCTGGACATGAACAATGATTGCTGCCGTCATAATGGGGCCTGTTTGGTCTGTTACGTATCCCAGCTCCCAGGGGAGGGAGTGACGGCTCAGACAGGGTTAGTGAGTGACCTGAGACGTAGGGCCCAGATTGGGCTGACTGTGCTTTTCCCCTGTGTGCCGTCTTCCCCTCATGGTGTTCTGGGCCTTATTTTTCAGGTGACGATGCCTGGGGAGCCTGTGGATGTGGCCTGCGGTGTGGATCACATGGTGACGCTGGCCAAGTCATTCATCTGAATCTCCTGCCTGACCTGCTGGAGTCTGGCCCTGGCCTAGAACCATTCACACTGCTTAGAGGCAGGCACGTGAACACCCAGCCAGGGTTCCAGTTGGTGGCAGAAGGGATGAGGACCCTTTGTGCAGTGTGGCACTCTTACCTAAATCCTTTGGTGGGCATGTACTGAGAGCATCTGTGACAAGGTCCTTACCTTAGCTGAGGACAAGACCTGAATTCAGCACAGGACACTCACTGCCTTCGTGGGCCAGGCTCCTGAGATGCTGGGATGGCCCAGATGGGGAGGGGATTTACACATCTCAGCTCTCTTCAAGTAACATGGGGCAGCTTCTGGTATAATCTTTGGCCCAAGACACCAGTCTTAGGAAAGCTTAGGCCTCACGGCATAACATTTTGCACTATCTTACAGGGGGCCCTGACAGCATGTAGCACTCAGCCCGAGCCTTGGTTGTAGCTGAGGGAGCCAGGCTGTCTTTAGCCAAGTCGGTCTGCTCACAGCCCTTTCCGATCAGCTACCGCACCACAAGCTCGCTGGCAGGACACAAGCCTGAAATACCTCAGACTAGGATTCTCCATGGAGCTGCCAGTGCACAACAGCCCGTCACTCACGGGGCCCTTGGCTATCTCCAGTCTGTGACCATCTCACTGCCGGCCTTGGAAAAGTTGAGAAGCCCCTCAGGGAGATGGAGGCCAAATTCTTGTGAACATGTCCACAAAAGCTTGGCTGCTGTGCCGGCCTTGGAGAAAAAAGATTTGGGGATTGTGAAAAGCATTTGATTTAGTAGCATGACTTGTCTTTTCCTTTAAAAACATCTTTTAAAGATCTCTTTGGAATAAAGTCTATTCTCTGCCTTTTGATTTTTAAGAACTGAAGAGGTCCTTTTATAATTTGACTTGATCATTTAGAGATTAGCTTTGAAAAACAAGGCTTTCGATAAAGGGGCCAGTGAAAAATACTTCAGAAGACAGTCTACTTGAAAAATAGTTTCTGAACAGATTGTACTCTCCTAGTTTAGTTGGGAGAAAAATATCTGGTGCTCATGTCACAAACTGGGATGTCACGTGCTCCCACCGGGAGGGGGAGCCATTCCTGTTGTACCTTCACTCAGCACTTGGTGTGTAACCCTTAGGTGCCAGGTACATTCATCACGCTGGGCATGTGGTGACAAGCACCCTTGCCCTGTGAATCGTTCATTCCAGGGAGAGAAACAGATGATGGCCAGTAAACTGCCAGGTGGGCTGGGGAGAGAAATGAGGAAGAGGGGTGGAGATGTTGGAAGGGCTGCGCTTTAAAGTACGATGGTCACCAAGAAGGTGGCATCCTTGCCACGATCTGGGTGTCTGGGGCAGCAGTCCTGTCACGGTACATGGGCCATAAGCACAATTCTTAAATTTATTCCTAAGTTTATTAAAGTTTTTCCTTAAACTTGAAGTAGAAATTGAGAACTGTGTGTCACTTTCCTTCCTGAAACTTCTGGGTGGGCCCCACAGTGAAGAAGGGTAATCTGACCTCAGTGAAATACGAGCCATGGAGCACGTACTGAGTTATAGAGTGTGAGTGTTGCAGACCAGGCCTGGGTCACACCGGCTGGGGCTCAGGATGGGAGGTGATGATGAGTGATAGAGGGTCTCTGGAGCAGGTGAGTTTTAAACCATCCACCCAGGCCTGGAACAGTGGCACACGCCTATAATCCCAGTACTCTGGGAGGCTAAGGCAGGTGGATTGCCTGAGTTCCGGAGTTGAGGACCAGCCTGAGCAAGAGTGGGACCCTGTGTCTACCAAAAACAGAAAAACTAGCCAGGCGTTGTGGTAGGCACCTGTAGTCCCAGCTACTTGGCAAGAGGATTTCCTGAGCCCGAGTTTGAGGTTGCTGTGAGCTGCTATGGTGCCACAGTACTTAATCCAGTGAGACTCTCTCAAAAAAATACATAAACCATTCACCCAAATGGCAACCAAGATGCAGAGCCAATAATGATCTTGCCCTTGGACATAGCAACCTGGGTATAAGAAGGTACATCTTGTATTTGTTTTGAAACTCAGTTTCTTTCAGCTGGGCTTGGTCTGCCTGGATGGGCCGTTCAGCTATGCCTTCTAGGTCACGAGGGTTCCTGGTGGAGCTTCCCTGCCACAGGCCCTCTCCCCAGGTGTCATGTGTGCTCTCCTTGTTCCCCAGCCCCTCCCAGCACTTGTGTGCTGTCACCTTGGTTGCTGGGCTTTGACACTGTGCTCTTGGGAAAGCAGTGTTTGCCCAACACTGGTCTGTTCTCGCTTTAGTGGGCACGTGAATGGCACCCTGGATGCAGTGAGCCTCTTGCTAATTCTGATGTCCGCTGGTCGTTCACTGTCCTTACATCCAGACTCTGTTCCTTCATCTGTGTAGAAGTGCCAGGTAGAAGGTGGAGTGTGCCCAGTATCAGTCCCTGGGCTACCACCATCTCCCTGCCAGAGTGGTTTGCAAGATGCATGGACTGCTATCTCTGTTCTCTTTGCCCTGCCAGATGTGCTACAGGCCACTATGCTGCAGTGATTTCTTGGGGCTTGGGAGGGCTCTCACTGGCATGAAAAACCTCAAGCGCCTAATAAAACTGTGTCATTCCTGTAAGGTGGTCAGCCTCAACAGAAGCCTGCCACGACTGTTCTTATTTCTTGAGTATATGGTTGGCCCATAGTTTTCATTAATTCAGGAAATACTTAGGTACTTAACTGTGTTTTGTGTGGCAAAAGTTGAATCCTGAGAAATATGAAATAAAGAGAACACTCCAGCTTGGCATAGGAGGTTGCTTTCTGGCCGAGTGCCCACACTTCTTTAGCCCTCTGTCCTGTGCCAACCTCAGAGGGGGGCCAGGCCCCCTCCGGAACAGCAGCAGGGTGTTGCTCAAACTCTTCTGAGGGCTGTTCTCTTTGCAGTCCATGACCCCAGTGTTCATCCATTGCCTCCACGTAATCATTCAGCCTGACAGGAAGACCCTTTGGCCTTGGGGTTGGCACCCAGCACTGGCACGGCCTGAGGCAGCCACGTGTACCAAGCCCTATCCTGCCTGTGACTGTGAACTTATCCCTACCCCCAAGGACCCAACACCTGCCTTTCTCCCTGAAAGACTCAGGCTGCCAACCTAGGCAGCCCCAAGTAAGCTTGAGCTGGAAAGAATGTTTGGGGTCCGTCAAACTGTGCTTTTCTCAGATCTGGGGCCACACTGAGGTGGATCCTCAATAGTCAAGTTTGAAAGGATAAACCCAGATACCATTGTCGCTTCAAACTAGGACTCGCTGTCTTGCTTAGGAGACAAACATGAGGTGAAGTTGGGCTAGGTGGTGAAGACGTAGCATCACTGCTGTGGTAGTAAGTGGCAGCTGAGTGCCTAGAGGCCAGAATAGTAGGGCACTTGAAGCCGGGCCCATCAGAAAGGTGCCCCTTTCAAGTGCCTGCCTTGGAGACTAAAACTGAATGTGCTCAGTACACTGGCAGTGAGCTGGCTCCACAGCTGAAGTGGGATGTATTGAAGATGAAGGATGGGACTGAGGTGCCGCACGCTCTGAGCCCTGCTGTGTGTTCACTCAGGCTCTGCCTCTGATTAGTGTGGTTTCAAAATAGAGAAATCAAGGTGAGGCCCCTTCCCTGCAAGGACAGTGTTTGTGACAAGGACTTTGGGATTCCATTCGGGCAGAGCCTACCCCTTAACCCTGGGGTTCTTAGCTAATAGAATCATCTGGGGGCTTTAAAATATATATACCACATTTTGTTCATTCATCAGGTGATGGGCATTTGGGTTGGTTCCACTTCTTGACTATTAATGAATGCTAAGCTGGCGTAGCAGCCAGCTGCCAAGATAGCTCAGCGATTTTTGCCTCATTTTCACCCCTTTGCGTGAAAAGAGTATGGTAGAGGTATCTTGGGCCCTTGAATTCTTTGCTTTTGGGAAAGCTAGAGGACACTCATGCAGCCCTGTGAGAAGACCCATGTGGGGAAGGACTGCCAACAGCCGTGTCCAACTTAGGAAGTAGCCTCTAGTCCTTGTGTGACTCTGAGCCAGGATTGCTCAACTAAACCACTCCCGAATTCTTGACCCACAGATACTGTGATGCTTAAAAAATTATTTTAAGCCTCTTAAATTTGGGGGCAACGTGTTATGCAGCATCAGGTAACTAATGCAGCCGCTCGTGCTCTGGGAGCACGGCTCAGATTCTGGGTATTGTTCTGGAAGAGCTGTTCTGCCGGCTCCGCCCTGGCCTGTGTTCTCCTGACCACAGTGTGCTAGAGACAGACAAAAGAGATGGCGCCTCCCATGGACCAACAAAAACTCAGCCTTCAGCCAATAGCATTGTTTTCATTTTAATTAACACTTTACAAAGTACAAAATATACTGTCTTTTTTGGGGGGAACATTAGGTACTTTTTTTCTTGCCATCATACAGTACGTGAATCTCGAGGGTTTTGTGTTTTTTCAACAAGAAAATAAGCGTGAGGGCCCCAGGAGGTGGGGGCCGGATGGCCAGTTCTCCCCTTCACCCAGACCCTGGGACCAATGAGGTGCCACTGTGACTGCTGGTGACCGGGCCAGAGGGGGCTGTGGGCAGGAGTCCCCTGCCTCTCCAAAGGTGGGCTCTGAGCAGGGCAGAGGCCCTCACAGCCCCACTGTGCACCCACCATCCCCTCACCCCCGTCAGGATAACGGAAATGATTTTGGCATACAGGGAGGGGAGGGCCTGGGCTGTTTTGTTGTTTGCCCCCTACTGTGTTGGAGCCAACTCTGCTCACCTCTTCCCAGATCATTTCTGAATATAGGGAAACTGAGTCAGTGGAAAGGAAAATGTACTGAGCTTGGCCTGTCTTGGGACCTGGATCTGGCCTGCTTTTCACCCCTTCAAACACAGTGGGTCTCCAACTTTGCTGGATGCCCTTCCAGAATGAGCCCCAGTAGGTATGGGGGTGCTGGCCATCCAACGGGCAGGCCCAGCCCCTTCGCATGGACTGTCAGGCCCCTGCTGGGGATGCCTCTGCCCCTCCACAGCCCGTGGAGTGAGGCTGTCCTACCAGGGTAACCCCGCTCGAGGCCTTGTGTTTGGGGCCTGCCCACCACTCACCTAACCCCTTCTGTACCCATGGCAAGAATGCTACCCCAGACTCAAAATACTGAAAGAGCCAGTCCCATAGCTAAGATTTGGGCTCTGCACATGTGTGCATACCCACATTAATGTGTGTAACACACACCCATGCTCACACACACACACAAACACGCACAGACCAGCATCCCGACTCCCAGGGCAGGGCTGTCCTGCACTTCCAACTCCCCCCCGCTCCTCTTCCCTCGTATCAAAAACCACCAATACTTGCCACTAGGCTGCCCATAGATGCCAAGGCCTGGACCTTAGGCTTCTACTCCAGACCACCCTGGAGCCATCAGCCCTCAGGACCACTGGCTGCCTTGGCCTTCACAGGAGGGCCTGAGGATCAAAGCTGGCCATAGCCTGCCCTGTGGCTTCTTCCCAATCTTTGGAAAGAGGCACAAGGGACAATTAAGCTTGTCTTTTTGCTCCCTTTAATTTGAAAATGAAAGCAAGCAAGCAAGCTTTGAGATGCAGGAAAAGGTACCCAGCTATGCTAGGGCTCAACTCCCCTCATGACAAGCCCTGGCCACTTTCCCCAAGCCTGCCTACCTGCGCCTATGCAGCTCCCCGGGGTTGGCGGCCTCTGTGGGAAGGCAACCCCCACCAGGCCCAACCCTACCCCCTGCACCCAGAGCTGAGGTCCTGTCACACTACTCAGAGCCCTTAGGGCCCACCAATGCCGACTCCTCTGCTCCCGGCCCTGCTCAATGGGCTGGAGGGGTATTTTATCCACCCACCCCAACAACTGCTTCACTGCAAGAATCCCTCAGTACCGTAGCTGGAATGCTCTGGGGGTGCCCCAGAAGTTCCCTTAGTCCCCACATCTAGATCTACAGGTGCAGAGGGGTGGCTTAGGGTGGCCCTTCCTAAGGGTCTCCCTGGGAAACATAGCTGGGGGGGCTGGTGGCAGGCAGCCAGCTTCACTTCTGAAGATCACCAGGCAAATGGTGCCTTGGACTTGAATGGGGTCTGGCCCTTCCCACAGCATCTTCTCTCCTGACTGCTATGATACCTTCTGTTGCTTGAGGGGACCAAGCATCCTTCTGTTAGACACCAAATTGGTCACTGCAGCCATGCTGTCTGCTTGGGGTGGCCACAGTGGTCATCTCTGGGTCAACCAGCTCCTTCCCCTTGTCACATGGGAGCAGCCTGGGGCCTGAGGTGGCGGGCAGGCTGCTGGTGGTTTGGGAGGCTCTGGCCCCCCTGGGTCTTTGGGGCAGGGGACTAGCAGGATCAAGGCTGCCTCATGCCTGGGCTGGGGACTGTGCTGGACAGTGGCTCCTAGGGGCTTCAAAACCCTGTAGAGGAAGGAGGGGCAGTCTTTGTGGGGACAGGACTGGGGCTGAGAAAGTGGTTTCTTGGGGATCAGGGGGGCCCTGTGCTTAGGCAGGGCTCCCATCAGTGGAGAGGGTCACTGCTCCCCCCAGCTCTCACCACTCTGCAGGATACAGAGGGGAGGGGAGGAGTGGATGTTCAGCCTGAGCTTTTCTTACTAGGGAGCCACACGGAGGCAAGGATACACTCACAGCACAGGCAGCAGCCTTTCCCATGTTCCTGGGGCCCCCACAGTGTGAAGTGGTTTCCCTCCCAAACACGCTCATCCTCCTCAGGCTGCCTGAGGCTGGGGAGACACATGGCGTAGCCAGGCAGGGAGCCCGAGGCGCCGGCTGGGATGAGGGCCCTGTGAGAAACACACACCCCCTCCAAATGGAGCCTGGGGATGGAAAGACCCACAGCCAGCAGGCCAGAAAAAGGCAGGGGAAGGGACAGGGTAGATGGCCCTGGGAAAACCACTCACATCCCCCCTAAAAAATTGAGGAGACCAAACCAAGACTACGCTATGCACAGAACACCAAGAAAAGAGAAACCAAGCTGCTTCACACAAGCAGGAGGATGGGAATGGGAGAAATAAGGAGCCTTCTGTGGCCAAGGAGTGGGGTCCCAGGGGAGCGCTCCCACCATGCGGGCTTAGGCCCTCCCACCTGTGGGGCGGGCCAGGGTGGGAGAGCCGTGCCCTCGCCACAGCCTTCCCCCGCACAAGGGCTATCCCTGGGAGGAGACCTGGGCAAAGAACCTGAGATTTCTAAGCTTGCAGGTTGAAAAAAAATCAGGTTAGCCGCTGGCATAAAAACTACTACCCAAGGAGAGAGGCCCTGGGTGGGACACGGAGGGCCCAGGTCTTCAGGGTGAGGATGCTGATGGGGGTGGGCATTCTTTTCAAAAAAAAGAAATTCCAACAACTCTTCCCTCTGAACATCCCCCCAAATAAAACACGGGTGTCCAGGGGCCTTAGGCAGGGAGACAGATACAGAGAGCAGAGGTCCCGGTACAATCCACACCTTGGCAGACCCTCACACCTGTCCCGGCCAGGTCGCAGGCTCTGTGGCTGCTGGTTTTGTTTTCTCTCCAGTCAGGTCTGAGGGATTCAATCGCCTTCTCTAATAATCGTATTGCCTATATACTTGAATTAAAAAATATATGGTGGCTCAAAACGTGCCTGTGTGCATGGTTGAGTTGGGCAGAGGACCCCACGCCCACGCTTGTGCACACACAGTGGGGTCTGCGTCCACATCCTGTGCACACAGTATATATTAACATATATATTGCTCAAGTATATATGCTATTTACAGTATATATCTCTATCAACATAAAACACAGGTATTTATAAGTGTATACAATAGATACGTCCTAGGTCAGGGAACACACAACTCTGGGGTCATAGGGCCGACACACTTGCAGGGCAGGAAGGAAAGGCAGAGAAGTGACACCATCAGGGAAGTAACAGAAAGGAAAATCAAGGCCTTCCAAGGACAGAAAGGGGACTCACGGCTTTAACCACTGCCCTTCTCACTTGGCCACCTCCCTTTTGGGACCAGCAAACGATTTGCAAGTTTCGTTTTGAAGTTTTGTGCAAAATGAATTAAAAAGAAAAGTGGGTTTCTAATTAGCATGGCGGGCCCTGAGCATCTGCAAAGATCTTGAAGAAAGCTCCTCCATCTGGTGAACTCTGAGGCTCAGAGGGTCCTTCCAGCTGGAAAAAGTGGGGAGCCTTTCACTAGGATGAGGAAACATCCCTCCTCCTCTGGCCTTGGGGACAGTGACTCAGTTGCTGCCTGGGAAAGAGCCTTAGGAGACCTGGGTCCTGCTCACTCTGACAAGCATACCCCATGGCAGGGGCCACCAGCACTGAACCCATTTCCCCTGGACAAGACCACTTGGCTGGCCCGCTGACCACTGTCCACCTCACTCCCTCTGACACCCAGAGTCATGGCTGGTCAGGAGGCTCCATGCCGGGCACCAAAGGGTTCCAGATTCTTATGACAGACCTCTCCTCCAGTTCTCACTCAGGGCAGGGCTGGGGCCCCCGCTGTAGCCTCCCATGCTCATGCCTGGCCCTGCAGCCATAGCGACACTGAGCCCCTGGGCCCCGACAGAACTCAAATAGGCCCCATCCCCTGAAAACAGAAACCACTGCCAACAGCAGCCTGGGCGCAAAAACATTAAATAAAAAACTAAAACAAGGTACGATTTTCTCTATTAAGGCTCAGTTAAGCTGCCTCCCAGGTCAAGTACTCATGAATGCCACTGCCCCAGCCAAGGGGTGGGCGGGCAAGCAGCTGAGTGGGGGCAGGGGAGGGGGAGGATGGCGAGGAGGCCTGTGCTGGTCTAGTCAATTGTTGGGGAGGAGGGGAAATCCCTAAGAGCCCCCAGGCCCAGAGTACTGGTGATGCCCCTGTTGGGGAAAACTGAGGCTACGCCTGTCCAGGCAGGGTCCAGGGAAAGCAGAAGGGACAGGAGCCGGTGCTCCAGGCTGGTGGGTCTCCTGGGGCCCCTCCTCCCCCAAGGAGTGAGCGCTCATCAGGGGGAGATCTGGACAGGGCCCCTTCTTGGCAGTCGTGCTGGGCATCGGGCACAAGCCCTGTGGTTGGCAGGCGAGGTGCAAAGTGGCTCAGGTCCTTCCCAGCGCAGGGCCCCACCTGTGTTCCTGTCTGGGCCTCTCCAGCCACTATGACCTGCTGGCCTCCACTCTGAGGGAACCAGCCCTGAGCTGATGGGACCAGAGACCAGCGGCCACATTACTCAGCCTCCACCCTCATACGGGCCTCCAGGGGCTCCACAAACTCAGCCCCGGTCTGCTAGCCCCCTGGGATGACACGAGGAACGGCATGTCAGTATCTCATAGGAGGGACCAGCTTCCTTTGGCATCTGCCCCGGCTGTAGGCGAGGACGGATGAGAAGATGGGTCAGCTCACATGGTCCCTGGGCCTCAGAAATCATCTTCTGGGGTGTGGTTGAGGGGGAGGAGGTGGGTCCTTCTCTGGAAGGTCTGGAGGATCTGGGGGCTCCGGGAAGGCAGGAGGGCACAGGGAGGCCTTGGCTTGGGCCCCAGGCCTAGAGGGATTGGCAATCAGGGGTCTCCCAGAGGCCTCTTCCTTGGGGGTCCTCAGGCCAATTTTCCAGTCTGTGGAGAAATACTGCAAGAACAAGCTTCAGGGTGGGGGCCGGGCCCAGGCCTGGCGGCGGCAGGGGCAACTCTCTAGTGTTCCTCTGCCTGACCGACCTTCAGGGCACTGATGACGCCGCCGATGTTCTCTTCTGGTACCTGTGGGGGTGGACACACCTGCCCATCAGCCCGGGCACCTGCTCCCACTCCGGCTCTGCTCTGGGGCTGGGAGACACTCACCAGTGCGTGGTCGAACTTGAAAGTACTGATGTAGTAGGCGGGGATGTCTGCAGCAGCCAAGGGCTCGGAGATCTGGGCCACAATGCCACACTCATCTGGAAGAGGGGAACTGCCCTCAGCCCCATGTGGCTAGAGTGCCCTGGTCCACCTTGCTGCGCATGTCCCTTCCCTCTGTGGGCAGCACCCACCCCACCCCTACAATCTTCCCAGAGAATTTCATCCTTCCTGACCCCAAAGGCTCAGCCCAAAGACCCCTCCATCCCGGAGTCTCTGTCACTGGCCATCAACAGGTACCCCCTCCTCAGGGTGCCACAGACCGGGCTCCACCCAACTTGGATCACCCTCTGCCTATTTCTGCCCCTTGTGTCCCCAATCCATCTTGAGTTCTCTGAAGATAGAGCAGGAGGTGGCAGGGATAACAGGATAATGCGTTCAGGCCCCTCTAAGTCTTGCTCTCTTTCCTAGCCAGATGATTGTAGACAGATCACCTCCCCTGAGCCTCAGATTTCTCACCAGAGTCCCACCAGATAACAGCCCCTGCCTATCCTGAAGGTATTCAGTTGGGGCTAGAAAGTGATGACTTTCTCTCTCCATACCTCCACGCCAGGGGTTGGAAGGCCCTCCTACCCCTTCATAACCTCAGCTGATTAGGCCACTTTGGGGTTGCCTAGGGCTAGTTTCTCCCATACTCCCCGGCTCCCTCCCTGATTTGGAGGTACACTCAAGGCTTCCCCTACAGGAAAACCTCCAGGATTTGCAGACCACTCTCCTCCCCTACACAATTTCCTAGGTTGTTTCCCTAAAAGCTAGTGTTCTGATTCTAGCAATGATACATTCCTCCAAAAGCTTCCTTGACTGGGTGAGTAGATGCAGATCTGGCCACCAGCTCCCGTAAGATTCTGAAGCCCGAGCTTGAGACTCACCCTAGGCTGCACTCTTCTGTGGGTCACGCCTGTTGTCACCAAGCCCAGCATCCCATCTGCCTCCTTACCCCCCTGGTTCTGGTCCTTGGCCATCAGCCCACCCTGGACCTGGGCAGGAGTGGCCTGGCATGTCTCCCAAATTTCTGCTCCTGCCTACTGTGCTGGGGGCTCTGGCTGAACCCACAGGCCTCTGCGTTGACTATGCGAGCCTCTCCATTCTATGTGGTGAAGACTGGTTGTGTCCTAACATCCCTTTAGCTGTGGACGCAACTACTATAAACACGGGGCGGGGGTGGGGGGTGGGAGGAGAGGGGGGGAGGCGTAGATAAAGGTATATGTAGCAAGGTACCTTTTAAATTGAGAGCTGTGACATCAATTTAGAGGGCTGGTGATCAGCATTTTAGAAAATGACACAGAGCATGACGCTAAAGCAAGCATGGTCTTGTGAAACTCTAGTCTGAGTTTGTGAGTGTGTGTGCCTGCTGGGGCACCATATAAAATCTATTGACTCCAGACCTGGTCAAAAAACACGTGGCACCTGCCAGCCCGGAATCTTTCAGGTTCTCCATGGGTTATTTTTCTTGCGGGCACATCGACAGCCAAACATGCAGCTCTACAACCCTCACATCCAGGAAGGTGCCCCCAGCTCTCGCCTGCTAGCAACACTAGTGTTTCTCACACACTTATCTCTTCTGCTGCTGACTTACTGGGGGATGTCTGGCACTTAGGTGGACTTCAGGGAAGGAAACAATAAAGTCACCAGTACTCAGTACTTCTGAGTGCAGGGACTAAGGAGTTTTTTCCTCACCCCCACACTCTTCATTATAGCCCAACTCTCTAATAATAAGCAATGCATTAGTTTTTGAGTGTGTGTGTGGGGGGTAAGCATCATATAATTGAAGCCCACTCCTCCTGCCCCCTGGAGGTCTGTGTACACTTGTCACATTCTGGTCAAGGGATGGTACACTAGGGGACCTCAGGCCCCCTAAGCCTGTCACCATCTATATCCCTGAGAAGGAGCAGAGTCACCCAGGATGACATGTGTGCGTGAGCTCGGCGATGCTAGCTCCAGCTGGGGTGGGTGTTGGACCCCGCAGGGGCTCACCAAATCCCAGGGGCTGTCCTCCAATCCGCACCATCTTCCAGAGCTCTCCAGACGCACTTGTGAATAGCAAGTTACTAGGAAACCTTTGAAAGGGCGAGAGAAAAATCACATAGGCTGATATTAATTGTGTGACCTCTTGCAGCCCTTGGCAGAACCTTCCCTGCCTGCCCTTGGGGTGCTGTGGCATTGGCCAGAGTAAGGGGTGGGTGAGGCAGAGCTCAGGACCCCCAAGGACCATCCCCTCCTGACACCCTGGACCTCTTGCTCTGCAGCCTCATCTTGGGGGCAGGGGGACGTGGAGGGCAGGGCTAGGCTGGGCTTTGAAAAAACAGTGCCCCTTGCCAGGCTGTTCAGGAGGTACCTCCTCAGCTCCAGAGTGCGGGGCCTGAAGGACTAACAATGACAGAACTGAAATCCCCGCTTTGCTGCCACCTGCTGGGGACCCCAGACAACCCCTGCGCCTCTCAGAGCTGGGGGACTGGCTCACTTTTGGTGAAGGGCTCATCAGGGACAAAGTGGGTGATGTGCCCAATATGGGGCACCTCCCCGCCCCCCAGGGCCTGGCTCACCTCTGCTGGGTCTGAACGTCCATCACCAAGGAGATGTAGCCCTCAATGAGGGAGAAGGAGAAGAAGCGGATGTGGCCACAGTCATCGCCGGCAGCCATGGGGTCCTTCACTCTGGGGGCCAGGAGCCGCTGGTGAGGCTGGGGCCCCCACTGCATCTGCCTGCCCCTCCAGTCTGGCCTAGACGCTGGGCCTGATGTAGGCTCTGACTCTGCCTTGCTGGGAGACACTGAACCAGCTGGCATCTCTCTGCCTTGCTGGGGGACACTGAACCAGCTGGCATCTGTCCCTCTATCTGCTCACCAATGAGATGGGGATACTGCCCCTGGGGAGGTGGGCGCCACACTTCACAGGGCACAAAGCCCACTCGGCCTCAAGGCCAGCCCCTCCCTGTGTCTGCTTACGTCTCAGGGCACAGGCTGTGGCTACTGCCAGCTTGCTGGACCCTGCTCCCCCCCTCCGCCAGTGTTGGCCTAAACATTACAAAATCTGCTGAGGAAAGACACAAACTGTCATCCATTAAATTAAAAAAATGTGAGTTGTTGGTGCTTCCGTGGACTGGACCTGCCCTTGGAGCTCAGTGGATAGGGTGGGGGTGGGGTGTGTGTGCATTACATCTACACATACATCTGGACCTTCCCCAAATTTGGGGATCCCAGGGTAGAATGTGTCCCCATGTAGACTAGGGCTCCCAGGCAGTCATGCCACCCACCCTGTAGCCCCCCACCAGAGGGGGCCCTACCCGTTGGAGTAGAACATGACATCCATGAGAAGTGTAGCAACAGCAGGCAGCGTGTCAGGGTCCAGGCTGGTGACACAGAACCTGTTGCTTGGGCTGGACAGTGGGTGGATGACCGGCCTCTGGACTGGGAGAGCACAAAGACACCAGGCACTGAGGTGGGGACCTGGAGCAGTAGTGTGGGTGGGTGCGAGGCCCAGGGGCAGGGGTCAGCACAGGCCTCTTGAGATTTGGCCTCTATTGCTTCTCCAGCCTCCACCACCTCCTCCAGGGCTCCTCAGTCTCTGGCTGCCTCCGCCCTCGGGCCTTTGCACCAGGCAGCTGTACTGACTGCCTGGAATGCCCTTCCTAGGTCACCACCAATTTAGCGACCACTTGTACCCCAAGCTTTAGCTGGAAAGCCCTTTCTCTGTGAGGTCTGCCTTGGAATCTCAGGTGGGGTGGAGTGGCCTCTGGCCATCACTGGCTATGTGCATGTCCACTACCCTTGTACACCACAGTAGCACGTCTGCTCAGCACAAGCATCATGTTATTATGCCTGGCACTTCTTTTTCTTCTTATATTATTGGGGACGAGGCTGGAGTGGAGTGGCATGGTCATAACTCCAACATAGCCTCGAATTCCTAGGCTTGAAGGGTCTTCCCACTCAGTCTCCCAAAGTGCTAGGACCACAGGCGTGAGCCACTGTGCCCAGTCCCTCGTGCTCTGCTCATGCTCAGCGGACAGAACTCATACTCTCTGTGAACGGGGCTGGTCTGGGGCAGGACTTGGTAACTTCTTGAGGTTTCCCCTGTGTAACCCCAGCCCAGCTCACCCATCTTGGGCTTCACAAAGCCATTGGTGATGCCGAGGTTCTCAGCTGCCACAGTCTCGCCATTGACAACCCGTAGGATGGTGAACTCTGATGACAAGGTGTGGGTGACAAAGGGCAGGTCTCTCTCACGCACCTGGAGATGAGAAGGGGAGGAGTGAGTGCCAGGTGGTCCCTGGGGCACCAACCTCTGTTCCTGGCCCCCATAGCACAGGAGGGCACTGTGGGGGTGGCATGTCACAGAGCAGGTGTGGGGCCATGACTGTGGGGCGTGAAGCTGTGGCTCACCAGGATGAAGTCTGTCTGGTACGTGGACAGCATGAACACTGAGATGTTCTGGTCGGCCAGCGGGGCAATGACAGACTTGGCGATCTTGGTCACGCCAATGGGCTGGGAGCTGGAGAAGCTGCCGCCGCCGGACACCACGTTCAGGGCCAGCCAGGTGGCATCTGCCACGCTCAGGTGCTCGGAGGAGGGCAGCTCTGGAGGGGGACACAGAAGGCAGCCTCATGATTACTGGGGTCCCAGGTGCCAGAGAGGTGGAAACTGGGGGACATCCCCCCCAACCTTGCTCTGTTCCCAGCCTCAATTCCCTCATTTATCAACTGGATGGGATTTGCCTCCCAGGTCCCTTCCTGGGAGGACTGAGCAGGGAAACCTTCAGATGACTCACTATGTGCCATGAAGCTCCACAGGGCAGGAGCCACATGGGCAAGAGGGTTATCTGTGCTGAGCCTCAGTCTCCTCAGGCATAAACCAATAGCACTGGAAGTCAGAAATGCTTTTGTTATTTTTAGTTCTCACAACCCTTCTGTGTGCCAGGTGCTGTCACCACCTCCACAGTGCCATGTGTGACTGGTTTTCAGACTGGGTTCCCCAGGACCTGCAGAGAGGTAGCCAGGAGAAGATGGGGTAGTGGGAAGGGAGGAGCTGGGGTCTCTCTCCCTGCTTCAGCCAGGTCAGTCCACAGGTGGCCTGAGTTGAGTCTCATGGGATCGGTCTGCCTGCCCGACTTAGAGCCTCAGCCCCAGACAGAACCCCCTGAGGTTCTTCAGTGGCAGGCCTGGGCTGCAAATGCAGTCAGCACAGGGGCAGACAGGACCGTTCTGCAGCTTCTAGAAGGGCAAGCTTGTCAGAGCAGGGAAGCTGGGGCCCATGGTGCTGCTGCTTCTTGCCCAGGACCCCAAATACTGCCTGACACCCTGAGGTGAGGGGATGAAGCTTTGTTTGTGCCCCATCCCCACCCCAAGCCAGGCCTCAGGAGGCCTGGGAGCTGCTCTGGGGTGGTGGGGACAAGCCACCATGAGGCAGCAAGCTTGCCTGTCCCCGGAGGGACCGTGGATCATCCCAAGACTGAAGGGGCTTATCTCTCTCACTGCCCATGGCCCAGGGCCCTAAAAATAACCTCTTGACAGTATCTTGCCATGTGGCAGGGTCCCTGCAGCTCCCTGCGTGAGGTGGTTGCTCCTTCCCCGGGGTCAGCTGGGTGGCTAAATTCCAACTGTGTGACCATAGGCAAAGCCACTGCCCCTCAGTTTCTTAGCTTTCGAACGTGATAAAATCAGGATAAAATGAGGACTGACTGCGGAAGGCACTCGGATTCTAAGAGACCATTCTCATCTGGTGCTCTGCTCAGGCCTGGGCACACAGTGATTTACACCATCCTGGGCTGCGGCTCGTTTTGCTGGTACACCTTTCTGGCTGATTGCTGGGTAACATGTATCAAGGGCTTTAAAAATGCGCAACTTCACTGTAAAGAAGTAATTACACGTGGGGCAAAGATTTCATGAGCAAGAGCATTCAACGCAAGAGATTCAAAGTGAAGACCCAGGAGCAACCTAAAAGTCCAATGATCAGACAGGTTAGACAAACCACGCTTCATCTATGATAGCCTGAATGCTATGCATTGGTTTTGAAAACATGTTTTCTGGCAATAAAGTATATTTCTTGATAGTAAAGTCAGTGTGAACATAAAATGTGTTGGCGATGATGGACTCAATGCCTGACTTTGTGAGTGCAGAAAGCAGAGTGGCCCTCACACCTAGCACACCCTGCTCAAGTATTCGGGGTGTCTCTGTTCCCAATGCTTTGGTAAACAATAAATGTACACACAGTGGGAGAGAGGA
This sequence comes from Arctocebus calabarensis, assembly GCA_963573935.1. NCBI lineage: Eukaryota > Metazoa > Chordata > Mammalia > Primates > Lorisidae > Arctocebus > Arctocebus calabarensis. The sequence continues at coordinate 31,441 of CAUYON010078924.1, forward strand.
AACAATTGTCCTCACAGGTTAACAGTCAGTGAGTCTAGTTCCGGGTGAAGGGTACATGGGTGTTCACTGCAGGAGGCTTAACTGTCCTGCACGTTTGAAACCTGTCAAAACAAAAAAGAGTATTGAGGAGCAGCATGCTTTTGAAGGCTACTTGGTATGGGGAAATGAGCATGAAATTATACTGGATGGAATAAAAAGATAACAAGCACATCCACTACGGCCAGCACTGCACAGTATCACACACACAGGGCTGAGCTATGTGGGGGGACTTTGTCACGAGACAGCTCTGGAGAGGCCAAGCGGAAGGTGGGTGGGCGGGCAGGAGCTGGGTGTCAGGCACGAGGGTCCTCAAAGCCCACCCCTCCCCTATGCCCACTGTCCTCCTACCTTTCCCTATCCTGAGAAATGGAACCCCAGCTTCGAGCTGGGCTGCCCAGCTATTACTCTAAACAGTGGGGCTGACCTTCCAAACGCAGGTGTTTGCCCCCAGTGGTGCTTATGGGCAGGGCTGGCTTTAAGGGACAGCAAGTAAAACCAGCCCCAAGTCGGGGCCTTTAGTTTCAACGAGGACACAGTTCCTTCTTTAGCCTGGACCTCACCAAGAGGAGACCCCTGCTGGGGGCACTATTTTGCCCCCAGATAACTTACACAGCAAATTCCGAGCTCAGAGCTTGGAAGGGGTGCGGGAACTCAGGTGTGCACTGCTGGTGGGCACACAAAATGGACCTGGCTTCTCCTGGGGCGTACTGAGCACGTGCATCTTGCGAAACTGAGAGGGACACACAGTGACCTGGGTTAGGGATGACGATGAGGCGGCTGCAGGCTGCTGAGCAGTTTGCCCAGAGGCACATGCAGTGAAGGGAGCAGGGTTTGGAATTGAACCTGGACCTTCCCATCTCAGCCTCAGGGTGAGGCCAAGATCACACTGGCAGGGTCCCTGCCGCTGCCTGTGTGAGGTGGTTGCTCCTTCCTGCGTCCCTGCTGTTCCTGGTTTGCAGACATGGGCCCCTCCCCTCTAACTCCACACCTAAGATTCTACCCACTGCGCAAGGCTTCATATATTATCCTGGGCCCTAAGAACAAACGCCTAGCCTTGCATGCAGACCTTATTAAATGTGTAAAACATCAGATCCACACATGCACAGACCCTCCTGCCACACAGACACCTGCTTCTGCCGGAGCCAAGAACCCCTCAGCAACCTGTGTCAGACAAGGAACTCTGCTGGTGCGTGTTATTTACGATCTGCCCCCTGATTGTACCCTGTCATGTACCACTGAACCGTGGCCAGCTGCTGCTTCTCACCGTGAAAGCCGCCTGTGAGCAAGCACCCTGTTGATGTCAAGAGCGGCCGAGGGGGCCTTTGGTGGGAAGAGAAGTCTGCAGAGCTGGGAGAAGGGGCGCCGGCTTCATTCTGCATGGCACGGACAGAAGCCTTCTTCCTGGGGCCAGCCTCGCACCGCAGCCCCCATGTCCAACCCACACCTGCACCCCAGCCCTCTGACAGCCTTCCTGGGCCTCACACCCACACTGCCCTCTGTTCTTGCACTTTGCCCTTATTTAGAGATGGCTGGAAGCAAGTTAATGACAGCTTTCTTGAATGTGAAAGGGGTCTTTACTCTTTACACTTCAGGCCACTACAAGATCCCAAGGTCTCTTGGCAGGGGTGAGCAAAAGGAGACCTCACCGCCCCCTGCTGCAGCCCCAGAGGAAGAGTACAGGAGATAATCATTACTTAGAAAATGCACATGGTCTTTTCTTAGGCAGCCAACAGATATCGGAGCAGCTTGGGTGCTGACCAGGAAACTCCAGAAGTCAGAGTTAAGGATAGTTAGTGGCTGGCCCCATCCTCTCAGCCCCTGCTCTGTCAGTCTCCTGCCTTCTCTAGATTGAAGTCTGAGCTGCTGGCTTCTCCATCTCCCTGCTCTGCTCCTGCCACTGGGAAAGGCCTGGGGAGCAGCCAGGCTGAGGGACTGTGGGCAATTCCCTTTCTGGGCCTGCTGAAGGTTTCAGCCTGAGCCTAAGACCTCATACTGAGCAGAGCCTGCTTACTCAGCCAGGGAAGCCTCACCTTGCTCTCTCTCCCTTTCCTGCACACACACCCTAGGGGACTCAACTCAAGTCCAGCCTCAAGGATGACAACCTTCAATGGCTCCTCACTGCCAATAGACTAAGGTCCAAACTTGGCCTATCTACCTCTTTAGTGTGAACCTCTGTGTTCTCATTTTTTAAGAGGCTGGACCTAGTCTCTGCTTCATACAACTCTCCCCTGACATGTGTGCTTGCTTCCCCAGACTTCTCAGCCATAGGGGCAGAAAAAGTGTCACCTCCTCCAGAAAGCCTTCCATGACTATGTAAGAGTTTACCCGATGCCTCCTCTTTTCAGGTCCCTAACAAAGACCATGCTGTGAAAGGGTCTTCATGACTCAAATAAAATATGGGTGGGTGGGTGGAGGACTCTCTATTGTTCAAGAAGGGAGCTCAGGAAAATGTCCTAGGTGAAGTCAGATCTGGAATCTTTCTGGACCCTTCCTTCTCCAGGCAAGCTCTCCCAGGTGTCAGCTAAGACCTTTCAGTGGCGCCTAACTTCCACACCAGCGCATCCCAGCCCTGCTCATTCCATCGCTTCCTCTTGCCTGTACTGTCACACTCTAGGTTCCTGGGGATGCCCAGTGAGCACCCCCCTCCCACAGCCCTGGCTATACACACACACACGCAGCTCCCTCTCCCTGGAAAGTCCCCTCCCCTAATGATTTCCACCTGGGGGCTCTTTAGTCTTTCAGCTGGGTTCACCTCAAACATTACCTCCTTCAAGAAAAAAGCCCTCCTGGACAGCTCCTACCCAGCTGGGCACTGCTCTTTTGATACCATAATTCTGGGTCCTGTGTCTTTGTCCTTTGGAACTGTGAGTCCCTCAGGGCAGAGGCTGGGTTCCTGTACTCCACTGCCCAGGGCCTGGCCCATGGAAACACCCACAGATGACACCAGCCACAAGGCCTTGGGCAGATTATCTCATATGTCTGTGCCTCAGGACCCTCGTCTATAAATGACAGTAAGAGTCGTCTTCAGTGTTGAGCACAGAGCATGCAGGTAGAACTGCAGGCGGGGTTGGTGAAATGAGTCAGTACCCGTCGGCCCAGTGAGCTCAGTTCCACACTTTCTGCTGTCTTGCTTCCTATTTGAAAGGCCCCTCCTCCTGTCTCTTGCACTGCAGCAAGTCCTCTGTGACATGTTCTCAAAGCATCCCGTAGCCCCTGGCACAGGACCTACCCTAAAGACAATTCCATCACTGATGCTATAATTAGCTGGCAGGCCCTGAGGCTCACGGAGTCTGAGGTGGTCTCTCTCATTCCTGGCAATATCTCCAGGGTCAGCACACAGCAGGTGCTCAGTAAATGCTGCCTCCTGCAATGTCCAGGGCCTCAGAATAACCAGTCATTTAGCTGCAGGACACATCCCTGGTTACTGACAATTCCTGCAAACACAGCTTAATGGGGCCTACAAAACCAGGCCCCTAGTGCCTTTCTCCCACCACTCATGGCATTCTTGCATCTGCTTCCCAGAGAGGTAGAGAGTCAGTCTCACCTTGGGAAGTTGACTAAATAGAAAGCTGTTCCTAGGTATCAACTATTCCTACAGGTAAGTAGGTTCCTCTGATCTTTGAAGTGCCATAAACCTCACCTGCTCTGGGTAAAGGTATACAAATACCCATAAGAAAATAAAAATGTGTTTGGGGTGCCTAAGTGCACAATTTTCATGTGATTTTTGTTTTGTGATTTAAGGCAAGAGCTCCTGTCTGTGGCTCCCATCTCTGAAAATACCTGCTGTATGACTGAATGCCCAGACGGGTACCCTGGATGGTATGGCAGGGCCTCCCTGTAGAGAAGTTGCACACCTCCTTTGCTGTGGAGCAGGAAGCCCTACCCCTGTTCTGTCACAGTCACCTCACCAAGTAAAGCAGTAAAAGAGGTTACCGCAGCAACACAAATCAAGGACCACAAAACTGTCAATTTCTGACCCCATGATTCCATTTCTCAGACCATTTCAGGAATCAGTGTGAATGAGAACAAACGTGACACATTTAAGGAGTTTGTAAACTTATCAATGGAGAGAAATGAAAACGACTTCAACTCTGACTATAGGGAACTGGGCGAAGTCTACCACCACTTCTACCTTAGAGTTTGTAGTAATGTATGCTGTTTTCAGCTGTAATGTTAAGTTGAAACATTTCTGTAGGTAATACCATCATAAGTAAATTAAAAAGAAGTAATCCCTGCACAGAAAATAGTTGGAAGGAAAAACACAAAAAAGTTTCTGGCTTTGTCTCGGGGTAGAACTGTGGTTTTTTAAGAATGTCTAACTGCTGTAGTCCCAGCTACTCGGGAGGCTGAGGCAAGAGAATCATCTAAGCCCAGGAGTTGGAGGTTGCTGTGAGCTGTGACGCCACAGCACTCTACCGAGGGTGATAAAATTAGACTCTGTCTCTACAAAAAAAAAAAGAATGTCCAACTGGGGCGGCACCTGTGGCTCAGTGAGTAGGGCACCAGCCCCACCTATATACTGAGAGTGGCGGGTTCGAACTCGGCCCTGGCCGAACTGCAACAAAAAAATAGCTGGGCATTGTGGCGGGCGCCTGTAGTCCCAGTTACTTGGGAGGCTGAGACAAGGGAATCGCCTAAGCTCAGGAGTTGGAGGTTGCTGTGAGCTGTGAAGCCATGGCACTCTACTAAGGGTGACAAAGTGAGACACTGTCTCTAAAAACAAAAAACAAACAATCAAAACCCCTCAAAGGATCTGGAGTGGGTGTGGGGGAAGTGGGGAGTGACCACTAACAGGTATATGGTTTCTTGGGTGATGGCAATGTTCCAGAATCAGATAGTTGGTGATGGCTGCATAACCTTGGGGAAATCGAAAAATCACTGAACCTGTACCCTTTGAAACAGTAAATTTTGTGATATGTGCATTATATTTCTATTTAAAAAATGGGAAAAAGTAAAAAAAATTAAAAAATGAAAATAAGAAAAGTATCTGATTAAGGCTTCTCCAAATGGGAACGAGGGCTGAGGGCATTTAAAAAGCACCTTGCTCACAGGAGGTGTTCAACAAAACGTGCTCCTTCTCCTTGGTTGCTCTAATTCTCAGCTGGGTAAGGCAGTGCCTGGCAGGTGGGAAGGGGTCACCAGAACACACGGAGAGAATGAAATAGTTTTTGCTGACTTTCTAGCTGACAAGCAGGCGGAAGGGCAAGGCCAGCACTGACTTGGGGGGGGGCGGGCAGCTGAGCCCCTTGGGAGAGAGAAGCACTTACCTAGGAATCCCTCCTCATCAACAATGATGGTGTAATCTTCCGGTGTCTCAGTCAGACTGAAGAACTTGCACCTGGGTGGACAGATAGTCACAGGATAGCTCGTTAGTCCTGGTAGGCCCCTGGGGCAGCTGCCCACTGTGACCCAGTGGCAGATGTCTCAGTTTACTCAGAGCTCTGATCCAGGCTGCTGGGTGACCTTAAATAAGTTGCAAGCCTCTTCTGACGTGTATTCCCAGTTGAGGTGGCAGAGAGGCACAGAAATGCTGATTGAACCCTCTGTACTTCCCAGTACTTTGGGGATCCCTGACCCAGCCAGCCTTTAAGATCCTTCCAGCTCAAGAGTCTTAGAAGATCACACTTTTTCTTAGAGGGAGGATCACAGCTCACTGCAACCTTGAACTCCTGGGCTCAGGTAATCCTTCCACCTCAGCCTCTACAGTAGCTCTGACTATAGGCACCCACCATATATCTGGCTAATTTTTCTTATTTTTTGTAGAGAAAAGGTCTTGCTCTGTTGCCCAGGCTGGTCTTGAATTCCTGGCCTCAAGCAATGCTCCTGCTTTGGCCTCCCAAAGTGCTTGGATTACAGGCATGAGCCCCTGTGCCCAGGCAACCTGACCTTAAAGAAAAGGCCTGTGCTAGAGTCCTCAGTGAGAGACTTCTCTTCTCCCAGAAGGGAACAGGGCATTCTACTCCACCAATAGCACACCTGTGTCAATTTCCCTCTAGCTCTTTGGTTTTCAAATTACAATTCTGTCCCATACCCAATCTGCATGTACTGCCTGAAAATGAAATCTATAATTGCTTTGTGGACAACAGTGATTTAATAAGCAGCAAATACTGGTCAGGCCTCACCCCTTCCTAGGGCCCCTCATGCCTCTGATGGCCCCAATCCCCAGAATGCTGTGAGTAGGTGCTCCCTGGGTGGGGTGGGCCTACCCAGCTGTCCCAGAGAGTCCTTTGAAGGCCAGTAGTCATGGCATTTGCTTCTTGTGCCCTCGGCCATGAGGGACACTCCCAAAATAGACCACACAAATTATTCTGGAGGGCATAAACACCAGCAGAAGGCAACAGTGGCCTGTGTGTAAATGCAGTATAAATATGCTGTTGAAGTGACCTGTCTCCTGAGGTTTAGCTAATCTGTGGACCAGCTGCTGGAAATCCATCTTGAAATGTGTCCTTGGCTCAGGCAGGCCTCAGGGAGGGTGGATCAGCTGAAGGACCTGCCACTATGGCTCTCAGGAGTCAGCCCCAGACGACTCTTTTCCCATGTTCTCCATGTCTGAAAGTCCCTCCCTGTCTCACCACTCTGCGATCTGTTTTCTCCTCTCTCTACATCTCCATCAACGATGAACTCCTGCCTGGAAAGTGGTACCAACCTCCTGCCTCCCTTCCTCTTCCACTCTTGGCCTTCCCCACTGGCCTCCCAGTCTCATGCCTACAAAGGTTGACAAATGTTCTTTTCAACACCCAGTATATCCTTCTCCTTTTGTGGGTCAGAGACTTCCTGGCTATCCTTCAGGACCAAATTTCAACATCCTCTGGTATAAAACGTTTCCTGATTGTCACCGGCTGGCCTTTCCCTCATCTCCTACCATAGGTGATCATCCCTTGACAGCCTACAGCCTAACACCATGTCGATGAGAGGAATTTCAGGCTACTGTGGACAGCAGGGTGGTGGCAGGTCACAACTCTGGGGGATGTTCATTCATTACACCCTTCGACTTGGGCAGTGTACAATTTGTGCAACTGTGTGTGATGGTCCTGAGTGTATCCCATGATCTATTACCAATGATCCTTAAAGGTCTGCTCCTCAGTAGACCATAGCTCTTAGAGGCAAGGACAGTGGGTTCTTTGTATGCACATCTAAAACCTGACATGGGCTGGGCTCAATCAACACTCGATAGATGAATAAAGGGGTGGACTGTGTCCATACACCCACCTTCCAAGCCAGAGAAGCTCTGATCAGAAGAAACACTGATGTCCACATGTGGCATAGCCTTGATTTTCCCCTCCTTTGGGAGAGGTGAAGGTCTCCACTCCCAACTCTGCTCTCTCTAATGAGTCATGGCTGGGTCCACACCCAGATGCTGGGGGCCATGGCTGTTTGTAGCCTCTCTATATTCTGTCTACAAAGAGCTGGAGAGAGGACCAAAACCCAGACATTACTCAGTCTGGGGGTAAGTATTCGGAAGGAACCTAAAGTGAAGATTATTTCCCTTCTAGATGCCCTCATGGTACTTAAGAATATGACACAAAGACCCCCCCGCATAGCCAGGGCTCAGCAAAGGTTGCCTGCACATGAAATCCTATGTAGAAGATCAGGGCAGAGGGAGGTGGGAGCTGGCTTTGTGGGCCAGACCCAGAAAATGCCATTTCCTACAGGGTCACAGTGCCCTGTGTCAGCCAGACCCTGCCAAAGTTGCCTGCTAGCTCACTACAGAGCAAGCCCAGACATTTGCCAACAAAAGCTGGCTCTGAAAGGAGCTCAGAGCCTCTGCTCCCCAAATGACCTGTCCACCCGAACCAGAGGGGCTCTGCACACAGGTCTAAGAACAGGCTTCCTGGACTCTACAGTACTCCTTCTCATGTCTTCATATAAATAGGTTCTCTACCAGCCCACTTGGAACGACGGCACCAGCCTGGAAAGCCACGGTGGCCCATTTGGTTTGGAATATGGGAGGTTGGCTACATTTTCTGCAGCCTGTCCCAGGAGGTGGAGGAGGGGCCCGGACGGTCTGACCTGCCCCTGCTGGCCAACTGCTGGCCGCCTCCCAGCTGAGGTTTTTCTGCTGTGGCTCACAGGGGCCTATTAAAACATACAGTGAGCGACAGTAGTGCTTTGGGGCTGCCGTTCGCCAGGCTTCCCTTCCCAGAGGAGAAACCAGGCGGATGGTATGTGTTAGGCTTTGTTCTCTTAACTAGTCACACTTTTTCATCTATTTCTCCTGGGTCTCCAATAGGTCCCTTGTATTATTTACATTTTATTTTTACTGTCTTTAGCAACTAACTAGAAGCTGCCCTTTCAAGTTTAAGTTAGGAAAAAAGCCCTAAATTGGGTCTGCAAATTGAAGGGCAATCCTGAACAGGAGTTTCTTCTGTAGTAATATAGAAAATAAAATGCGAGGCTCAACGCCTGTGGCTCAACGGGCTAAGGCGCCAGCCACGTACACCTGAGCTGGCGGGTTCGAATCCAGCCTGGGCCCGCCAAACAACAATGATGGCTGCATACAAAAAATGGCCGGGCATTGTGGTGGGCGCCTGTAGTCGCAGCTACTTGGGAGGCAGAGGCAAGAGACTCGCTTGAGCCCAGGAATTGGAGGTTGCTGTGAGCTGTGATGCCACAGCACTCTACCCAGGGTGACAGCT
>CAUYON010078925.1:0-14186 GCA_963573935.1 Arctocebus calabarensis
TGGCCAGGCATTGTGGCGGGCACCTGTAGTCCCAGCTACTTGGGAGGCAGAGGCAGGAGACTCGCTTGAGCCCAGGATTTGGAGGTTGCTGTGAGCTGTGTTGCCACAGCACTCTATCCAGGGTGACAGCTTGAGGCTCTGTCTCAAAAAAAAAAAAAAAAAGAATTAATTTTTCATATGATAAATTCATACATTAAGCTCCAGAATATTTTTGATATGCTTTCATATGTTCAAAATGATAATAGTTTATTTTCCTATCAGTCAGTTGGTTGTTTCTAAAATAATTTTTGTTATTTAATTTCAAACATAACACAGTAGAAAACTGTAATGTCCAGCACTGAAAACATAATGAAAGACTTTGCCAAGGCAATTACATCATTCTTTCAACTATCTCCTAGCTACATTCTTGATGTGTCTTCATCTTGTTTGTACCCTGGAGATATTTTCATTTTAGTTAAGTAGAAAAAAATATATAAATATACACTTGCTTTAATCTCACTTCCTTAGGAATACCTATGACACTTAAGCTGGGATTCAAGATAAAAACATTTCCATGTAAGTACTTCTTGCAAAGAATTTTGAAAAATTATTCCATAATTAAACAGCACTAGACCCATTGAGATTTGTTTTAGCTATGTTCTCCTTTACTTTCACCAATTAACAATTGCTCTTTCAGGCAGGGCTTATTGGCTCACACCTGTAATCCCAATCCCACTCTGGGAGGCCAAGGCAGGTAGATTCCTTGAGCTTAGAAGTCGGAGACCAGCCTGAGTAAAAGTGAGACCTCATCTCTAAAAATATACAAGCATTGTAGTGGGCACCTATAGTCCCAGTTACTTGGGAGACTGAGGCAGAAGGATCACCTGAGCCCAAGAATTTGAGTTTGCTGTGAACAATGACACCATGGCACTCTAAGGACAACAAAGAGAGACTCTGTCTCAAACAAAAACAAAATTGCTCTTCCTAGTTATCTTTTTTCTAACTGATCTTCCTTATAAGAAGACCAAACAACAGTCAGTTCCTAACTTGTTCCTTAATTTTCCTTCCATCAATGTGTATACTCAGAGAATAACTCAAAAGTTATTTGAAAAGAACGTAAAATGTATTTCATACCTTACATCTTCATTGCTAAGCTCTCATTATATTATGCTAGTCTTTGAGAAAGTTTTAATTGCCACTGTAGCTTTTAATTGTTTAGAAGAATTGTTATGCAATCAGGAATATTATATCAGAAAAATTACTGTATTTTGGTTATATTCTTATGTGTAATAAACCAGTCCCTCCCCATTTTTTGTTTTAACTTTTGCTGGTTGCATATGTTTTCATACAACCAGAAAATCGTGTGGGGTGTTGAATTCTGAGAGGATTTGGCTTTCTTGGGTGTCAGCTTAACATTCCATAGATGGGGATTAGTTTTTATATCCTCTAATACAAAGCAAACAATATGGTAATATGGAGTCCCAGTTGTACATTTTATATCCTGAACATTTTAAATTAATTCTATTCCCATGTTGGGTTTTTTTTGTTTGTTTGTCTTTTGTTTCTCGTTCCATATTTATTTTCATGTGATATCTGATATTTTACCACAGCAACCACTGAAAATGCAGCTTTACAAAAATATATCTTCTATAAAGGCAGTGTGGCACAGTCTAAGGTTGAAACCACTTCGGGCTACTAGGAGCTAATATTTTACTCAGAGGCCAATAGATATATTGCTTGTTTCTCTTGAAAATGTTATTTATTTTTTAAATTTCTGATGAATATGAGGGTACACTCCAATGTTGGACAGCTTAAATAAAAAAAAAATTCATTTTGCTCATTCATGAACATTTTAGGCAGTGCTCTTAGGTGACTGCATATCTCTGAGCAGGAGCTGAAGGACCCATGTCCATGGTGTCCAGGCCACATGGCTAATACACTCATCTTGCTATTCATGTGGTTCCCCACCAGGGCTGCCAGTGAAGGGAACATCTCCTTCAGGTGGGCTTCAGAAATGATTGTCCCAAGAGGCTGAGGTAGCAACCACCTTATGTCCTAGCCTCACATCTCTGGCATCTTCTTGGTCAAACAAGTGGCTACAGCCAGCCTGGCTCCCAGGCAATGGAAATAAGGATTCTTCCTCTTAATAAAAGAAGTAGTGAAGAATTTACAGCTCTGTTTACTCTCTACATCAGTTATTCTGATGCCATTATTTGCTCTACCTCACATCTGAAACCAAAGACATTTTAGAGTATGGTAATCTGTGAAGTCCATGGAATTCTCTACTCTCTCCAGGTTGACCGCTCCTGTCTCTGACTACTGAAGATTCATGAGGATCACGTAGACATGGAGTTTTATTCAAACCAGTTACAGTCTGTCTTTCTGTCTTTCATCATTGCTATGCTGAGTGGAATGAGGGATATTATCCAAAGGAGTCCATACCAAGATTTCTCATCAGGAAATCTCAGAATAAGTCAGAGAAGGACGGGTGGAGAGTTGCAGCAGCCACCTACTACTAGTTTTGAGAGATGTCCTCAAACTAGTTTGAAAGAGAGGGAGGTTCCAGGTGTGTTCAACTTGCAGCCCATGGGCCACATAGGGATTCTTTGAGGCCTGTTAAGATTATTTGTGGTATCAGATATCATGAAAATTATACACGGACTTTTTCTTTTTTTCTCTCTCTCTCTCATTAGTTTTTATTAGTGTTTACATTTTTAATGTGTGAACCAAAATGATTCTTATTTTTCCAATGTGTGGCAGGAAAAAAAGAAGTTGGACACCCCTGGTAGACAATGAGAATATCCCCCAAATAACAAAGGCAAACACCATGGAATCAAATTTCCTAAAAATCCTTACTGAGAGGAAGCCAGTCTTATGGGTCAGCAGTGTGATGCTGCCATATTTGAGCATGAAAGGACTTGGGTCTTTATCGTGGACAGGGGCTCTTAAGAGAATTGTTCTTATTATCTCTATCAGCTGACTTTAGTGTACCTACTGACTTGAAAAAGCAGATCTTTCAAACCATGTCAGTCATGGGAATTTCTCCATTACATCAAACATTCAAGTTTCTTCATACTAAAAGAATTTCTCAATTTATTTTTACATAGCTATTCCTCAAAACCTGTCTTGGAACAATGGTGGAAGTCTCTTTCCTATGAGAAGGCGCCACAATCCTGAGCCTGTCATGGGAGTTTCCCCCCAAGCTAATAGCCACAGGCTGAATCTAGAAATTTACCTTAGAAATTGTCCCAGTTCAGTAGTTCTAATGCTGTAATTGCTACTCAGCCCCATCCTCACCTCTCATTCTTTACCCACTGTAATATCCTTGATGACCTCTACTCTTTCCTGCCCTTTCTAATCCACCCTCAACACTGACAGAGGCATTATCTCACTAGGGTACACATTTGATTATCAGCCCCCTTTCTTAAAATTCTTTCTCTAAGTTCAATTACCTCAGTAAATGATCACTTTTTGGCACCATGTGGAGATTACAGGCCCCCTATGGATACCAAAATGAAGGTTCAAGTCTGTTATACAAAATGGCATAACATTTGCATATAAATGAGGCACATTCTCCTATATTCTTTAAGCCATCTCTAGATTACTTATAATACCTAAAGCAATGTAAATGCTGCGTAAACACACTGATGTGGTGCTTAATGACAGGGAATGTGTTTAGAGAAATTTACCGTAAGGTGATCTGGACCTTGTAGGAACATCACAGGTTGCATTTACACAATCCCAGATGAACAGCCTACCCGACTTGTATGTAACATGGGACATACCTGTGCAGCATGTTACTGCTCTATGCTATAGGCAACTGTAACACAATGGCGAGTATTCAAGTATCTCAACACATCTAAACATAGAAAAAGTGTAGTAAAGATAGGTATTATGATCTTATCGGACCACCATCATATATTAAATCTATTATTAATAGAATTAATTGGTGCATGACTATAGCTGTGTGTTGTTTTTAAATATGTTATTTTTTATAATTGTGTTCTTTTTCATTATTATTTTTTTGACCTGTAGTTGTCTGGCTCTGTAAATGCAGGGTCTGAGGATACAGCACCCACCTGGATCTGTAAGTTCAGCCATGATATGGTTTCATCATCATCTTCCACTCCCCAAAACCCTGGCAAAAACAATCAGCTCACAGTTTTCTTAAAGACACATAAACTTTCCCAATCTGGACTTCACACACTTTGTCTCCTCTCTCACGTGATTGCTTTCTCCCTGCCAACTCTGAAAACTCCCTCTCATCCCTAAAGACTAAACTCAAAATATCGTAGGCTTTATGAACCATGACCTGACAGACAGAATTAATTATTCCCTGTTCTTGTTCCCATGGTACTAAATAGCTCCACAATGGCACTAAATAATAGTTTCCATATATAAGTTTTCCACACCAGATTAGACAAGGACAGTGTGTGTTATTAATTTTTATGTTCTTATGTCATCCTGCAAGACTTGACATACAATACACATTAAACATTCAATTGAATGAGTTATAAAATAACTTAGGGATAATTTAGTTCAATCTCTTTCTCAAAGTTTAAATATTTTTTACTATAGCCCTGAGAGATCTTTATTAGTCACTAGACTAACACTATCAGCGTCAGATGGCCTAATACCTAGAAAGATGTACCAGTCATTATGAGGCAGCTTAGCACTTCCAATGTGTTTTATGTTGGGCTTAGATTTTTGTCTATGCATTCCCCCATCAATCCTATTTCTACCCTTTGAAATGCACCATAACCAAATTCTTTTTTCACACAGCAACACGTTAATATTTGAAGACATCTGCTACATCATCTTATTCTTTCTCTTCATTAATTTGGGCATTCTTAACTCCTTTCCAAAATTCTCATTATTCTTTTTTTATTTCTCTCTCTTTATTTCAGTTTCTGATGTTCCCCTTAAAATGCACTGCTAGAAATAGACCTGCAGTTATGACCAGCAGAACCACATCACACTGCTCTAATGATGTAGTTCTTGTGAGGCACCTCCTGAGTGTATGTTTGCAAAAACCTCTAGTCCCTCTATTTCTGATCTCAGTCTCCTACAATCTTTTATACCTGACAATGAGCCACAAAACAGACTGTTCCCTCTGCCCTTGACCTTTAAAGAATACCATGCTACCCATGTATCAAGCTCCAGTGCAAAGCTCATGCAAGAACAACCCCCCCAATCTCATGTTATATATATTTATACATATATAAATGTGATATATATATATGTATACAAATGTCAATGTGTTCAAGTAGATGCCACTGTACTCTAGACTACGAGAAAGAGGAAGACCCTGTCTCAAAGAAAGAAAGAAAAGAAAAGAAAAAGAAAAATGTCTATTGAATGGGCAGCAGGACAGCCAGGAGAAATGGGTTATGTCCAGATGCCTATTACAAGGGGTGAAGGGGACAGAAATTCACAGACTGAAGAACTGAAGGACTAGAGCTAAATTCAATCTCCTGTTGTGAGTACAAATCCCTGGAATTTACCAGAAGCAATTAGACCAAAATGGACTACTTTTTAAAGTGACCTATAGATTACCAAAGAAACCCCACACTTGGCTGAAATCAGTCAGTGGTTTCTTCATCCCCCTAACAAATCTTCAGATCCCAGAACTCATTCCAATGGGACTGAAAAGTATTGCCTTGCCTGGGAAGGAAACTGTCCCCAGATGTGGCCATGGTGCATGAGGGACAGGGAGACCTTCCTAGCAGACAGCCTTCTGAGCAGTTGTATCTGATCATAGGACTGAGTCAATTGTAAAGACAGGGGAATCCTCAATTTCTGAATAGCAGCATTGGTTTCATGCTTTGGAACATTGCCAACTCCAATTCTGCGCTTCTATGTTCTTTCCTATTTCTTTTTCTTGTTGTTGTTAAGATTGGTCTCACTGTGTTGCCCAGGCTGATCTCAAACTCCTAAGCTCAAGAGATCCTCCCATGTCAGCTCTCTGAGTAGCTGGGACTACAGGCAAGAGCCACCATGCCTGGCTCCCATTTCTTTTTTAAATAATAATTTTCATTTATATTACCATATCATTTTTCTGTGATAGTACATTTGGAAAACTAGAGATGGGAAAAATATTTCTTAGCCATTGATCTCTGGATCACATGGAGTGCACCGGCTCAATGAAGAGTCTGGCATATGTCAAAGAGAGCTCACCAATGAATATGAATGCAGGAAATAGGACCTTCTGATGTCATTCTTGGGAACAGCTGAGTGTTTTCCTATAGCTGTAGAGGTTTGTTTGTTTTTTCTTACATGTATATATATATTTATATATATATATATATATATATATAAATGAGAAGAAAAGAAAAGTTTTCCTATGGCTGTAGAGGTTTGTTTGTTTTTTCTTACATGTGTACATATATATATATATATATGAAATGAGAAGAAAAGTGTGTGTCTGTGAGAGAGAGAGAGAGATGGGGAAACTAAATGAGTGAAACTATGGAATAACTCATCCCTCTCCTGCATATTCCCATATTCCCACATGGTTTAGGGACAGAGTGGGACACACCTTTCAGCCAACTCCTAGCTGCCAGTCAACTGCAGACTTCTTGGCAGGATAATAAATAGCACCTACTCTGACTCTGGGTGAAGTCATTGGTTCATAGCGAAGCTTGGCTTCATTCAATATCTTCTGGGCAAGAATGGTCTTCCCACCTCTGGGAGGACCATAAGAAGCCATTTTGGATGACACCTGGCACCACTTCAGCTCTCTGGTCACCCATCTCAGTGCGATACTGACTCCAAAGAAAGCAGAAAGCCAGGGAGGAAAGAGAGCATCCGAGTCCATCGTTAAGGGATTCTAGCTTTGACGCTTTGCACCCTGCCACTTATGGGATCCAACCTATAGTTAATGTAACTGTGCAAACTAAATTCAGTGTGTTTTGTGTTATTTGTAACAGGAAAAGTCACAGTGGTTATAATTGCTTAGTGTATTATTATTAAATACATATTTTTATTTAGTTTTTCATGTGTTTTCACCCAACCAAAGTGCACCTCCTTTGGGAGCAGAGACTATATCTTATGTTTCTATTTCTAGCATTGTCCCTATCACATAATGATGGCTTATGAATACCTGCCAAGGTGTCTGATTTGACCAGGTAAATTTGGCTTCTAATACAGCCTGTTTTCAAATGTTAGCAATTCTTCTCAAAACAGTACCTTTGGAAAAAATCCTTTATTTCATCTAAATAGTGACTTCTCTATCTCTAAAACTGATGGATTTCAAAATACCTAATTTTCTGGCCAGTTTTTTTTGTTTATTTTTACTTTTTTTATGTTCATTTCTCTTAAAATTCTATGTCCAGGGAGCTTCCTCAAAGGCTTGGCTACACAACCTTGCTCAATCACCATGATGAACAGAACTCAATGGATCCACTTATTGACAATGAATACACTATGAAATCTGTACAGTAAAAAAATCAATCATTTAAGATAAAAATTGTTTTTAATTTGATATGGTTCTTTAAAATTATCTGGGGATTCATATATTTTCCTTTTAGGATTGCAGAACATGAAAAATGTATTGTGTGGTCAAATTAACCATTGCAAAAAACCCTCAAATATTTAGGAAATTTTCTCTACATGTAAATATTGATTTCAAACTTGTTTTGCTTCCTCTGGTGAAGCAAGAGCATATAAGGTTATGACCTAAAAACAATCTTTTGATTGTCTCAGCTCAATCTCATAACAGCTCAGCAGAAATCCCTGAAGTGAAATTTATCATTATTTTCTGAAAGTTGTTTGAAAAAGAAATGTTAAGTGAAACAGTTTCATCATATCTTTCATCCTGTACATTTTTCCTTGGCTCCAATATATAAATACTATACCACAGACCCTGACAAATCTCTCAGATAAAGTTTGAAACAAGGTGTGCAATGAGGTAACTGAAGCTCATGTAAATAAACTTTTTTTTTTTTTTATTACAGAGTTTGAAGTTGGCTAATTTTCCTTAAACTCTTTCAAGGTTATTTTGTCTTTCCTATTTTTAGGACATAATTTCATAGGGAGTTAGCATCTGTTGTAATATAATGCTAGATCACTCTAGGTTTTTAACATCATCTGTTTTCTATTGTTTCTCTAAGAATCCTTTGTTAATTTTCAAGACAGTTGAATCCTCTAAAAGCTCTTGTGATTCTTGTTTATGAATGACACCAAATGGATGAGCTTAAAGGAATGCTGATTTTTAGGTTAAATTTTTTCTTATGTGTTGGTTTATTTTTAGTTTCTAAATATTATGGAGTTTTCTATAAAGGATCATGACACTGTTATAGATACTGTAACAGAAATGTTTTTGAAACAAAATATTTTTGTGGATTTCTCTCTGGAACTTCTGATCCAGGGATTTTTAAACCATTAATAAGTGTTGTTTATTATAGTTTTTGTTTTAACTTAGGAGATATTTTTCCATACCCTTCTGCTACCATAGAGGCATGATCAACAATCAAATATTGAGTTTCTAAAGACACGATCTCTCTGAGCATTTTGCTTGTTTTCTTTCCTTTTACCTTTGCCCTCCCTCCCCCAACTCCTTCGTGCTTTCCACTTATAAAAACAAATGGCAATCTATTCCAGAAATGTTTGTAAAAATAAAATGGCATAATACTATATCATTCTCTTTGAATAGCATGAAATTATAAAGTCCACTTGAGTTAGGAATCAAGGACATGGTGAATAGAACCTACCCAGAAGTCCAGAGAACAAGATGATGCTTGCCAACAAATGTGACTCTATGAGAGTGTGTGATATCCACCCGTTCTTTCCAGTTTTGCTAATTACTGCTATTAATGTGCTCCAAGCACTGCTATGACTACATGAGAGACAGACCAGACAGCCTGCCTGTGGTCATGTGGCTTACATTTTCATGAGGAAAACACCAGAGAAGGACAGAGATAGTAACAGTGATCTGTGCTGGGGGAGATCTAAGGCCTGGGAGAAACTATGGCAGGGTTGATTCATCTTCTGAATCAGGGAGGCTTCCATATGGAAGTGAGGTCCTTTTAAGAACTCAGGAGGAGGAATTTCACCAGGGGACAAAAAAGGAGTTCCCTGAAAGCAAGAGGGACTCAGACATGGTTCAGCACTGGAGTATCTCAAGGTAAGTGTCTGGCCTGAGGCTGCCTGGCAAGGACAGTAAGGCTGGAAGAGCAGGGAGGAAACTGACTAGGGCAACATGGAAAATTCCTGGTCAATTCCTGACCAGAACGTGAAAATGATGGGCACCACCCCATGACAATTTGGGCCAAGCAACAGGATTAAAGTCACAAAAATACAAAGTCTCCTTAGTTTCAGCAGCTACTCCTATTTCTGTCGAGTTTCCCAAGTACAGGAAAGACCAAGAAATAACAATGAGAATCCACCAAGTGCAAGTACCATTTAACCGTAACTTAAGTCTGTCAGTTCTGTTCTGGAATTTTGATGCTGAAATTTCACTTCCTGCAAAACTAATGAGGTTTACGAAAGAAATGATAATTTGGAATCAGTGATGACAGAGTTCACAAAACCAGGAGTAAAGAATTTAAATACAAGCAATCAGCTTCAAGGTCTTTCAGGATCCCTACTTTGGGTTACCTCAATCAGGAAAATATGTCCCTAGCAAAGTCATGTTTTCCTCCTGCTCATTAGTTGTCCAGCAGGAGCAGAGAATTATACAAATCAATTTCCCTTCATCCTTCTTCCTCACTAAAAGGCCCCTCACTTGTTTAGGGGCCTATCTGCCCAAAAGCTGCTTCTTACAGGTGTCTTTGCAGTCACTGTGGCTCATAAGAGGTGATGTCTAGAGGGAAAAGCTAAAATGAGCAAAAAGAGGTGAGTTCAATGGGCAAATGCTTTGCCCTCTTTGCTCTCACCTTTTCTTCCCATCTGTCATGTGGCCTGCAGGTGTGACAGGCACCTTAATGACCATGGAAACAAAAGCCAAATCCCATGAATGGTACAAAAAGGAAGAAAAGGAAAACCGAGTCATCAAAAACAATGTAACTTGCAAATTGCGTACGAAAAATAAATCTTTGTTTAAGCCCCAGCGGTGGTTTCTTTGACATTCAGCCAAACGCAGTCATAACTACCCCATCAGCTTTCCTTGCCATTTCCCAGAACCCTCTGGTATTCTTTTTTATTTCCCCCTTTTTAATTGAAATAGTAAAATGAGAGCCCTTAAATGAACAAATAAGATATCCACCCCAATCTTCCAAGCTGCCTTTTCTAAGAAGAGCTTTGTCAGGTGACTATTCAGGGTGATATCTTCACGGTCTTCTATGAAGGCAGGACAATACCATCTCCAAAAGAATCTTTAGGAAATGTTTTGTTCTCTTCCTGGCCATTCATATAATAGTTTTCACAGCCACAAAGAGAGAACCAAGCTAATTTGATTTATTCAGGCAAATAGACTCCCTCATTTCACAGAACGGCAGTGAAGAAAAAAGGAAGATAAGCCTTAACTCATCAATTAAACTTGACATTGTTTAATTGCCTCAACAGAAGGGCTGTGCTGCAGACCAGCTCTTATTTACCCTTGCTGTGCTGCGAACCTGGCATGAAGCCTCTGGCCCCTCACCTATCTTATCCCAGCACAAATAGCATGCTATTTACTCACTCATTTATTTACTCTTTTAATAAACACTTGCTGAGAGCCTCTGCTATTTGTTTTCATGGTAGAAATCAAAGGCAAACAAAATTCCCACCCTTGACTTTGAGGAAGGTTCCCCATACTGGAGAGAAGCACGTTTGACAAGCAATAATGACAATCTTGGTGGTGTGGGACACGATGTCCCAGTGAAGCAGGGGGAGGGAAGAGGGGGGCCTTGGTTCTAACTAGAAATTAATAAGGTATCCTTTTGACTCAGTCTTGAGTCTGTGCTGGTATTTGCTGGCCAAACAGGGGAAGTATTCGTGTAAGGCACAGAAAACAGGGTCATCAAAGGCACATAGTAGGAAATGGAGTCTGGTTTTGCAAAAAAATAGACAAGGAGAATGTCAGACACTGAGGTTTAGATACACATGAGTAACCACAGTTGCATAGCACACAGTTATATAATTGAATAGAAATCTGGGCTTCACAGAGATCATTCTGGAAGCATTGACATAAAGTCAAAGGATATCTCACTGAACTCAGAGAAATGATTTATTTTTGCCATCCAAGTTTTAAGACAATGAGACCCTCCATTTCCTAGAGTAGTGGTTATATGTTTAAGGTTGAGAGAACAAATTAAAGAGCCTACATGAAGAAGCCTTAGTGATTGCAGATAGGAGATAAGAAAAAAAGCAGGGCCAAAGACAGTTCTCAAATTTCCTTCTTGGGTGAGTAGGTGAATTACAATGCCATTCTCTGAAATAGGAAATACAGAAAGAGAGGTGGGTTTGAGAGAGAAATACTTTAAATCTGGGCATCAATGTGGTCAGCGGAAACATACATTTTGGAAGAAGATAGAGAGTTGAGTTCAGACCACTCCGCTTTGCAGACTTATGGCCTTGGCTCTTCCTGGGGCCATCACTTCATCTGTAAAATTAGGGTCCTAATTCCTTTCTTGCAGATTTGTGTATAGGTGAGATGCCTCACAATGTCTCATTTAATTGTGATGTTTTATATTACTCATTTGACAGTGAAATCCCCTAGTGAAGCCTGGGTGAAAGTCCTCAGAACTCTTGCCCATTGGCGCCTGTATGCTTACTTATAGAAGGAACTCAAAAACACTTTCCACATTTCAGTTAATCCTCTGATGATAGGATGCAGTGAAGGGCACAAAAGCTGACTGTCTGCAGCAAGGAAGAGAAGAAAGGGGACAGACACCTACTTATAAATTGCTCAGTGCCAGAAAAGGGCATACAAATATCTCATTCCAATCTCACTGAAACCCTGGGAAGGATGTGATTTTATCTCAAACTTAATTCGTAAAGAAACTGAAATTCAGGAATATTAACTAGCTTTCCTAAGGATCTCTTCCCCTGTATACTACAAAACATTTAGGTGGGATAAGAGCTACATTGCACAATCCTTTGGTTGTGCACAGGAAGGTAATGGTCCCAGATTCATATGCCGGAGACATACACAGGCTGGCCATGAAGTTCGTATGCAATTTAAACCACAAACTTTATGGCCACCTATGTTTGTGTGTGTACATACACATATCCTCAGGAGCAATTGGCATGAGTCATAGACACATCTTACAAGAGCCAAACATCATATTTAGAAGGCTTGGGCAGGCTGCATTTTTTCCTGGAAAAATGAATAAGATAAGATTTAAAGACACATCGTGTTTCCTCCATAGAATAATCAGTGAGTGCCATGTAGAGAATACTCTTCTGTCCATATTAAGACAATCAGTGCACATGCTTTGGTCCTTGAGCCCTGAGAGGGGTGCACGCTGCCCTCTGCTGGGAAGCGTGCGCAAGCGCACTGCTCGAAATGCAAAGCAATTTATTAAAGGACCTGTTTTTTTGTTCTTACGTAACATCGTTTATTTCCTCTTGTAATATCATAGATTGACAAACTACAGCAACCCTTAACCTTCCTATAAAGACACAGAAACCAAGATGGCCAATGGAACATCCAAGGGCATAATGAATATTCAGTCAGCAGAGCCAGTTGTTCTGATTCACTCACTTAACAGTTTCCTATAAAAGAGCAACTGTGATAATTAGAATGCAAGTGAATCACATGAGAATTTGTGGGGAGAAAAAAGGACCTCATTCCCAACAACTCTACCTTCATTACTTGGATGAAATTCACGAAGTTGCATTTTTACCAAATGTCTATATGTTCAGTGTCACACACCATGTTTCAAAAGAACACTGATCTTTAATCTTCTCTCATGTCTCCCAAACTTTTTATAAAAATCCAACTTACAGGGAACGCTAGTTCTTCACTTTTCTTTCCACCGATGTAACCCTAAATTATGTTAACCTTTTTGCCCACGCAAAATCTAACACTTTGTTACTTCTCTAAGTATATGAGCAAATATATCTAGCACTTTTATATGGTTATGTAGTTTCTAACTTATGTCACAAGCACATTACTATTTTTAATAATAATGAAAAACAAGCAAAGTGTCAGGTTCTATTTTCTACAGGGACTTGTATAGGAAAATAAGTCTCAGAGACTTGGTAACGGCTGGTAAGGCCCTAACTTAAACTTGACTCTTCTCACTCCAGATCCGATTCTCACTTTGCTGCATACTGTGTCCAGAAGCTTTCCTCAAAATTCTTACCCCATATGTTTTTAACTAAGAAGTCAAGGCACGCTGAGTTCTCTCAGTGCCCCAGGAAGCTTTGGTCAAACTCAAGGGAAAACTTTGGAATGTTTTCTCTGCTCTCTTCATAGTAAACCACCTGACTCCTACAGAAAGTTCTATAGACGATGTCAGGTTTATTGTTTAGGCATCTGGGGACCTACACTTTGACCAAAGCAAAATTTTTGCTTTAATTCCAATCAATCTCTGCCCCAGCCATAACTTGAGTGGGGATTCCCATGACAGGATAAATTTAAGACTTTTCCTGGCTAGAAACACATTTATTTTCAGTTTGATATAGAATCCCAGAGATTACATTTGAACAAAATTGTCACCATAGTCCTCTTTCCTTGCCTTATAAATCACAAAAACATAAAGATTATCCCTGTATAATTTAGTGCTAAAATAAATTAAATTTTGAAGTAGCTACATGTGTGTGTATAGATATATATATGTATTTGTTAACTGTCTGTCCTATACTTTGTCTTTGAGAAAACATTAGCCCTTTTAACTTCTCCACTACATAGCTCTGAAAACTGCAGCAAGAAAGTATGTTGGGGGACATGAACATAAAAGGAAACAGTGGCTTTACTTTAAGAATTTTACACTCTTTTTATTACTATTATTATTATTGGGGAATCATAGAGGATACAATGAGCCAGGTTACATGTCTTAAATTTGCTGGGTGAAGTCCCTCTATTAATAGTGTCCTGTCCCCGAAGATGGTGGCTGAGTAACAGCTTCCTTGCAACTGGGCTCGGTGAGACTGGGGAAAGAAGACTTCAGGCATCTCTGGCTGATGAGATCTGCCCAGAAACATCCCTTTGGGGACACAGGGAGATAGCGTGAGACTTCTGGACCCCCTGAGGAAGGCAAAAGCAGTGGAGATCTGGCAAGTGGTTGCGTGTGTTCGTTCGGTCTAATCCTGCCGGCAGCTGTGACTACAGCACCAGTGAG
>CAUYON010078928.1:0-29750 GCA_963573935.1 Arctocebus calabarensis
TTTATATAGTGATCAAGGAAATGCCATGAAGGATATCTGTAACAGTATGATCAAAATATTTCTGAATGTATATGAATCGTGCCCTGTGATTGCACCAATGTACATAATTATGATTCAATAAAATTATTAAAAAAAAAATACCTTCCTTTATGCAGCTTTAATTTTACTAGAGAGATACAGACATTAAGCTCATAAACATATTTATTTTGGGTGATGATAAATTCTATGAAGGAAAATAAAGTAGATTAGGAGCGGAAGGTATTGCTAATGGGAAGGTACATGGTATGAAGCAGAATTTCACCTGTCCTTGATATGACTTAGCATTGTCTATTATAAATATTCATATTTGCATGACTCATTGTTACAGTTATGATTGTCACTAAACGTAGATTCATGATCTCAACAATCACTGCTCTAGGACTCATGATACCAGCCTCTCATTATACCATTTACTACAGCAGAACCTCTAAGTTGACCACCCAAAGGAACATAACAAACTGGTCAACAGCCTGAGGTGGTTGACATAAGGAACTAGGCCTACTCTACTGATTCATATGTGTGGTGTGTGTCCAGTCTGTAAAAATTAGGTCAAATGAAGGAGGAGGTCAAAGTAGGGGAGATGGTCAACTATAGAGGTTCCGTGGTATCTGTTACTTGCGTGGACAAGGAAGCTTGGAAATTAACCTGGTTAGAAAAAATGTTAAGAATCAATCCAGCTCAACATGAATGCTAGGGAAGGTTCATACTTTTAATTTAAACACTTTTTAATGTGATGTATGCTCTGCAATCTCAGTAACCTTTTTGTTTATACTTTGATCAGCTCCGAAGAGTTTGGATTGAATAACATTTAATTCTTAATAGTCATTTTTGTCCTCATAAGTGTCCATGTCTAGATTTGCTTGTAATTCATTGAAGAGTCTTAAATTATTTACTAAAATATGGGTGGGTAACAAAGGTTATTAATATATTATGTAACATAACATTGATGATGATTGCTTCAGTTAATAGTGTGCTTTTCAAAGCAAAATGTTTTTTACTTATGTAACTTGTATTATTTGGATCAGAACCTTAATTCTTTACTCTTCGTCTGTACAAACAGAGATAAAACTGATCTAAATTACGGTTTTGCCACCCAAGCATTATGTAATGGGTAAATTCTCCTGACCTTCTTCACAATGTTACGATAGCTAATGTTAATAATAGTAATATAGCATTCCTACTACCTCAGCAGAATGAGTCGTACATATTTAAAAATGAAGGTGACTTGCTCTGAGTTCCTTTTCCGAATAGTTAAGCATTCCTTAGAGGATTACTACATGTCTGTAGAGAGGAAATGGTACTGATATTAAAATAAATTTGAAAATGAGTTGGTTCCTTCTGCTCTATACATACATAAACCGCTTTTTGCAAATGTGCTGTCAGCACAGGCAATCTTAACTTCTCTCTTTTATAATAATATTACATATGTATTGTCAAAATCTATTTTGCCAACTTATCTATAGACCCTGGCACACCTCCTTACACTAGACTGAAACAGATACAATGTAAAACATTGTGATATTTGATCAATCAATTCAATTCAGTTTAATAATGACATCTAATTATTGGTGTCATGCACAAGAAGCAGCCTCTGTCCTCTGCACATAACACACAATTACTCAAATCAATTGACTAAACTCTTTTCCCCTCTGGCTTACTTTCTTTTGCCAAAAGCAGAATAGCTACGGGACTAAGTTTGTTTTAATGTTCAGCATGCTCTTCCTAATGGCTGGTAGACTCCGTCAGTACATTACAATGAAGAACATGTTTTATTACCGAGACAATTCATCACTCTACAACTGATAAAGTGGTTTCAGACACATTGTTAAAACTATTTTGGTGCTCCCAACAACCTTGTAAGTGGGTCAAGAATTAATATTCCTGCCTATTTCTATAATTTATGTATTCTTAGTTGATGGCAACTTACTTTTAAAGTACTGGTAAGAACAATTTTTACCAATTTTTGTTAAATTGGGTAAATTTAACCAATTGTTAAATTATTAACAATTTTTACTTATAAAATGAGTAACTACATACATATTTAGATGTATTTGTGACATATTTATTTGTTATCTGTAAATATCATGTTCATATTAGAATTTCCATGCATAATTCTGAAGAATCCTTTTAAAAAATTATCTTCCTACCTTACTTTTTTATATATTAATGTATACATTACATAGTATAAATGTTAAAGAACCATCCAGAGGCAATGTAAAGTTCCTTAAGACAAATAAATAACTTTTCCTTTGGCTAATTTAAATGGTAGTTTAACATTTACCTAAGTTTTATTATTTTGGGAATAACATTTGCAACCAATGTTTCATGGAATGATAGAAAAGTGAAAAGCAATCAACCCGATTGTAATACATTGTCAAAGTTATATTATCATAAACACACTGTCGCATATATGAAATTGTGAATAGCAAGTATTAGGCTTTATCTAAGATGAAGTTGAATTTTTTGCTTTTTCCTTATAAATGTAATAAAGTGTTTACATACACCATTTAAAAAATAACTGCATTTATACTTAGGCTTTTCATTAGAAAATTAACATGCTGTATTACTAACTTAGAAGTAGATTCACCAAATGGGACAATAATTAAGAATTTTATCCACAGTACTTTTAAAAGTTTATTAATGAAATAATATTTTAAGTACTCAAAATGATCTTGGCATATAGCAACTATTTAATATAGGAGAAATATTATTATTTTGTGCAAATATTAATATTATTAATTTCTTCTGCAAATGGTCCCAATAATCTAAATCTCTAAAGCATGGGTATTGCTCATTTGACTATATTTTCATTTGACTATATTTTAGCCCTCAAATTTCTTATACAAAAAGAAGATTGCAACCTAATGCAGTCATATTATATAATTTATATTAGTAGGCAGGCCATTCTATGAGAATAAAATATAAATTTTAATGGAAACAGACATTTTTGAATTAGGATACAAGTTCAAGAAACTTTAAAACTATTAATCGAATATTATGTGAATAAGAATATTTCACTATTAGAAATCTACATTGCTTACAAAATTAAAATTGTCTGTTTAGTTTTTGCTTAGGAATATAAACATCATGTTAAGAATCCTGCACATTTTCACTAAAAAGAGCTCAAAAATACCGCACTTTCTTCCGGCTTTCCACTAGGGGGTGATCTCCCATTGAAAGTGGTAAGAAGAAGAGGTTTAAAACCCTGTGGTCCTACCAAAGTAATTAGGTAAGTTAGAACATTCACACCTAAAATGTTTTAAATAAGAGAAAATAAAATGAATACATTTGAATCTAGTTCCAGCAAGGATCACCTCAAAATCTGTACTATACAACTGCAGAGCACACAATTGTCAGTCTTAGAGGTAAATATGTTTATCAAACGTTTTTTTTCAATATTCAAATTTCAGTAGTTCTTTTCTCACAAATGAAAAACATGAGGAGCATCTCTGTAAAAGAGAATTTAACCTCTGCTGATTCTTTAAAGAACAGTGTCATGGAGAAAGTAATTTTTACGTTTGCATGTTTAATGCTTTGCAGATAAATATTAGAAAACATTAGGTGGGGATTTGAGAAAGCATTGGAATCTGACAGCTATCAAGGGCACACTTAGAGCTAGACTCTGCCTATGTAGGTTTCATACATCATCTCTTTTTGTCTTCACAATCCTCTTGTTTAAACCATGTATGACTTGAAAATTCTGCAAAGCTCTAGAAGGCGAGGTAAGTTGGAGATTGAGTACTAAGCAATGGAAAGTGATAGGATAGAGAATGGGGGGTTCAACATTTCTTGGGAGAAAAATCACTTATAATTACTAAAGAAAAAAAGCTTGAAAGTGCTGAAATTGGAGTTACTGAACAATCTGTGACTACTGAAAAAAAATATTGAAAGATCATGAGGGATAAGAGCAAATTTGGCTGCTTCTAAATTTTTCTCCTGGAATTTATCTAAAAGATATCCTCTACATATAAAACCTTATTTTTATAGAGAATTCAGAAATGAGTTTGGCTCCTATTAAACATGGGTTTTATATAGTTGCTATTGTTTACTATTCCATTTTCTGACAAAAAGTTTCATAGAAGTTTTTCTTATATCAATGCTTTGACCATTACGAGCCCTGTTTTTAATGCCACGGTCACCTAAATGTATAAAGAAAAATATATCCCCACCTGATTTTCTGATTGCCATGTTCATAATAACACAAGGGAGAGAGAAGAAATTGATAATTATTATTCCTTTTGCATCATTAATAATACTAATAAGAAATATGTTTTAACCTTTTTTTTCAAAGGAGAGCCCAGATAAACTGCAGTCTAATCTGAAACTTTTATTCTACTTTTATTCTACTATCTGCATGCAGCTAGTACAGGAAGCCCACATCTCATGAGATCTGTCTCGAGCCGTAGGGGCATAACCTTCATAGTTCATGGATATGTATATGTGTTTTTTTCTCTATATTAGATTAAAACATGCATACAACTTATTTTCTATTTCATGCATAGAATGTTAGTGATGACATATGTTTCTTTACATTTCATTACCTTGGGGATTTATTAAATCTAAAACAAAATGTAGCACTAGCAAGAACATTAAACTCTGTGTACAGTGTATCCTTAATGTCTTCAAGAAGAATAGCGGTAAGATCTTTAGAAATCTCCAGCTTTGGGAATGTAAAAATATTTGGAGAGTCTTCTGCTTTTGTTAGGAATTGAATTTTTACTGTGAGTAAAGCTTTGTTGCTCCTTTTTCAACTTACACTGACATTTCATTTCTTCCATTGTTGGCTGTTACTCACACACAAATGTCCATGTTTTTATCATTGAAAGCGTATTAAGACAATATGAAGGGATGCTGCCTGGTGAGCTAAGCTCACCCACGAGCTCAAATCCAATTCAGCAGCCCCATGGCATGAATCTTTCAAATCTGTGTTTCACTCAAATACAAGTCTCCATATTCGTGGACGTTCAGGATGAAAAACTGACAATGTTAAATCCTCCAGTGCCAAGAATCTGCTGCCCTGTGTTTTTAACAGTATTGCCAGCACTGAAGTATGACCTCCTCAGTCAGTTGTTTAAAATTCTATATACACTGATGGTGGATTGCCTAAAACTATACATTTATAACCATAAATATACATGGCTTATTTTATCCTAAGACCTCAGAGTCATCAAGATCTACTTGTTTTTAAGTTTGTGAGTACTTACACAAGCAAATTTTCAAAAACCTCTAGAAAGTAGAGCTTTGCTCGATTCAGTATGACCCTTTATGTTGTCTATCAAAGGATCCCAAATACAGCTATCGTCTTCCAGAAACTTTCTACCTATTTATAGGTCAAGGCAATAGTTTCTAATCCTGGATGAACAGTAGAATTGCCTGGGGGAGCATTTAAAGTATTCTAATACCTTGGCTTCAGCTCAGATCAATTAAATCAAAATTATGAAATGAGTAATTTTTATTTATTTTGTTGATACGAAATATTTGTACATATTTATGGAGTATGCATGATATTTTGTTACCTACATAGAATGTGTAATGATCAAGCTGGGGTATTTAGTGTATCCATTACTTGGGGTGTTCATCACCTTGAGTATTTATCATTTCTCTGTTAGGAATGTTTCAACTCCTCTCATCTAGTTATTTTGAAATACGTAATACTTTGTTATTAATTATATCGAATATTAGAACTTATTTCTTCTATCTAATGGCTTATACTCATTAACCAACCTCTCCTCTCCCCCCCCCTCAGGTATCTATAATTCTAGCTTCTATCTCCATGACACCAACTTTATGAGCTCCCATATATAACTGAGTACATGCAATATTTGTCTTTCTGTGCCTGGTTTGTTTCACTTAACAAAATGACCTGGATCCATTTATATTGCTTCAGGGAGACATGGTTTATTATTTTTATGGCCACATAGTATTCCATTGTATATACATACTACATTTTTTATTCACTTGTCTGTGGACAGGTTGATTTTATATCTTGGCTGTTGTGAATAACTGTGCAGTACTTGGGGGGACAGATATCCCCTTGATATACTGATTTCTTTCCCTTTGTTAGATAAATACCCACTAGTGAGATTAAAACATTCTACTTTTCAATTTTTGTAAACTCTCCATACTGTTTTCCATAATTGGTAAACTAATTTATATTCTCACCAACAGTGTATTCTTAAATCAGCAATTTTTAAAGCTTCCTAGGTCATTCTAATTCTCTACTGAGATTGGAAACCAATGGGTTACAGTGATTTTTTTTTTTTTTTTAGCCATCTGGAAATAAAATGCTGGCAGATAGATATACACAGGTGCAATGGGGTGACGGTGGGAGAATATAACAGATGCGATTGATTTCGCATATTGTACTTTAACAAACACATGTACAGAATTTACCCGATTTCAGACAGGATTTAAATGCTTGACTAATTTAATTCTAGTAGCATTTTTATGAAGTATGCACTAACTCATCTCCATTTAAAAATAAAAATTGAGTTAAACAATTTTTCCAAACTTATAGAACTGGTGAGAGGCTATGCATAACTTCATAATCTATGTTGCAATCCATTGATTCTTAAAATGCAATTCCCTAATCAGATGCCTCTGATTGCTTGAAAAGCCATCATTTATAATTTACTCAAGAAAAAGCCTTGTAAGTACTAAAATTAGAGGTCTAAACAACTCGTGACTACTCTCATGATAAGAGAACTATTCAAAGATCATGGATTCCACTAGCAGTCCTGGGTGCTTCTGAATATTTTTCCTGGAATTTGTCTAAAGGAAATGCTGTAGAAAGTTCTTTTTATCATAACTTCAGAAATGAGTTTTGGAGTCTAGTGGGCTTTAACAAGTGCTTGACTGGGAACTTGTAAGATATGTAAATTCTCAGACTGGATTTCTAGAGTTTCTTAGTAAAACAGGCCCAGGGCCTGAGAATTTGCATTACTGAGTTTCAAAATTCTGCTGCTGCTGCTGATCTGGTTAGCGCATTTGGAGAACCACTGCACTGAACCACATCGCCTCCCTAAATTGCCCAACAAGTTGAACTCTATTGTCCAAATATGCTCCACTAAGAACAGTCTTTCTAATTGTAAGAACAATGTAAATAAAAAGTACCAGTCTTGGTAGACATAAAATATTTTTATTGCAAAGAGTCAGCTTTGTTTATTTGGTTCCCAGTCCCTGTTTTTATTCTTTGGAGTTGATAAATTCATGTGTAAATTGCACACGCTGCTACTGAGTTCTTGATCAGAGATTGAAAAAGTGAAATTAAATAAACAAAAAGGCAGTGAAAGAGAAGAGTGTTTGTAGTTATAGGGTATCCTCATTTCACTCTTCCTCTGAACACTCCTCACCTCATTTTCCTTTGTAGGTCTTTCATTTCATGCCATCCTCACTCTTTTTCTTTTGGCTAAATAATTCAGTGGTTAGTAACGTAATACAGAAAATTATTATTATGGAGTCATTGGTAGCTAATATTTAGAGGCAATTAGAAGTCCCACTTTATGCTAGTACTAGAATCGTTTGCTTCACATAGCTGTGTTGGGATGAGAGGTATATTGTATTTGGAAATCTATAAGCATGAATAACATTTTCAAATGATATGACAGCTGTATCTGTATCATGTATATGAGATAGAGAATTTCTGGCAAGAATATGAGGCAGAAAATCAGCTTATTTTTCTCGTAGGGAAGATAACAAATGATGAATTAATTATCTTTCTGGTAATAGTTCAGCTCTAAAATCTCAGTGTTGTGTAAATCCTGCTATTGTCCTGATATATTTTTTGTCAGAGCTTAGGTTATGTGTTGGCCCTTGTCAAACATGGTGTAAGTTTCAATCCCTATAGGAATGTATTTTCAGTACAATTTTGTGTACTTTGTGATCTCTTGGTCGATAAATGTCACAAGATATATTTAGACTCAGAAGTAAAATAAAACCATTAAAAGAGCATTTTTGATCCATTCAAAAATGATGTCTTCTATTATAGAATTAGTATAGAATTTCCAAATGCAAACCTAGTCGTTAGGAAACCTGGATATACTTTTATTCTGAGATTTGGCACAGAGAAGCCATCTGATGTCTGACGACCTCCACTTCTGTCTCAGTGTTCTTTAGTCTAAGTTTCAGTCTCTCCATTTAAAATCTTCAGCCTGATGCATTCAGGGAGTGGCAGGGGAGACAGATCCACAGCAGAAATCACAGCACCCATGGCAGCTGCACCAGCCATATCCCTCACAGAAAGGAATCATTTTTGAGGCACTTTTTCACAAATACCTAGAACTCAACTATTTTCTATTAAAATATGCTCCCTCCAAAAATAGAAACTTGCTGTAAATCAGGAAAGCACTAAAAATTCTATTAGTGGAGCCAATAAAAATTAGATATATAATTCCTCAAATTATACTCCCCTTTTTATCATTGCCAGCATGAGAACTATACTGTGTTTTAGGATATGGGAAAATGATTCCATTCTTCTAGTCTATTCTTCTACTGAAACATTTTATGACCGACTCAATTTTTGTTTGTATTTTTTCTTTCACTGTTGCCATAAATGGTTTGTATGAAACAAAATGAGCAAACACGCTGTAGATTTGGAAATATCAGATAGTGATTTATCCAAACACAGCTATTATCAAACCTTGTTTTTGTTGTGTTAATGGTAGTTATTGATACTGGTTTATAAAAATGGCAAAACAGTGAGAAGCCTAGAGAATAGTCTAACTAGAGACATATGAATAAAATCGTTCCTGAGATAATTGCTGCTATAGAAGAGAAGGCCTGGCAAGAACATGTAACAGTGGGTAATGCAGCGAAGGCTGTTGTATATTGCAGTTCTTCTCATTTTTGAAAGTTTAAAGCTCCGAAGTGAAATTATAAGTGTGGAAAACTGTAATACTTTCAAAATGCCTGTGTGCTATTAGCATCTACCTCATAGAGGTATGATGAAGATTAAGTGAGGTAATATTGATAAAGCCCTTGGAACAGTGTCTAGTACATGGTGCCATAGAACTCCCTCGTGAACCAGTAATGAATTAACCACCATTCATTTAAAGCTTCTTCATGAGCTGGTCCTGAAGCAAAAAGCTTTACACTCTGAATTGAGCCTGCTATTTTCAAAATCTCTGCAAGTACTCTTCAGAGTGTGTCATCCAGTAGTCCCAATCTGCGTGACACAATCCTCCTGCTCTCTTTCTTAATAGCTGTTTCTGCTCAGGAACATCCATCCTTAGCTAAGTCCTGGAGATGCCACTCTACTATTGAACAGTCCTCTCTGAATTGCCCTGGATCTCAGGCGGTCAACGGGATCTGTGCCCATCACTCTGGAATATGCAAATGAGACATGTTAACCAAATACAGAAAAGAACCTTCTGCGTAGATGATGATTAGAACTACAGAAAATAATTGAGAAGAGATTAGAAGGATAATTAGAAGGAGGTTTTTTGGATTTTAGGTGATTTCATTTCTTTTCTCAAATTTTTACTAATCCTTTACAATGAGATTGAAAGATTATAATATGAATGATTAAAGAGAAGATTTTTTTAAAAATCCCATACCCACCCCACTTCAAAAAGAAGGGTTTGAAGTTTTATTCATTTCTCTCTCCATAAATACAGAGAACATGATCATTTTGTGTGAATAACAATTCAATTTAATGTTTTAATGATAATATGTTTATATCCCTAAATTTCAATATTAGAATTAAAAATGCCACTTCTAAGCAAGGCATGAATGTCTATAAAGTGTTTCCCCACACTGTCAACATTTTCTAATGTTTTTACTTATGTTTTATGTCTCCAGATGACCACAGTGTGAACCTCCAATTTCTTCCTACCCATGGTCCTTCTTGAGGGTAAATACTCTGATCATTCTATGAGAGCCAGAATTTGAGAGTATTCTGTCCTTTTATTTTCACAACGATGTAGCCATTCTTTTGTTCTTGAAATATCTTTTACGTCCACAGGATCTTCTGTTCATTCTTGACACTTTACTAATTTACAGCTAATTTACTATTTACAAAATAATCCAATCTTCGCCTGGGTTCCTGTAGCATTGACTTGCTGACACCTTGCCTGTGAATTTCCAACAATGAAGAGCAAACTTGATGTAATCCTTAGTGCTAAGTAACATTTATTCTTAGCTCATCACGTTACTTCATGATATTATGGCAGAGCTGCGCTTTGCAATGGCAGCGTCCTTGACTCCTCTTCCAGACCAGCAGCTGAGGGTAGCCCAGAACAACCCACCATCCATGGTGTCTGTCTGAGCTCATATCAGTCCCTTCCTACAAAGGCTCAAAGACTCCTCTTTCTGAGTTCTCTTCCCCTGTTGATCACACAGGAGTTCGTATTTCTTGTCTAATGGAGACCTTTAATCTTCAGTTCATTATCCATCCCAAAGTAGCCCAACTTAAGTGCATCACCGCCTTCTTTTTTTTTTTTCCCCCCTCCAGAATATCTCTGGCAATTCCCTCATTTGCCTTTAGAAATTATTTCTTCCCTTTCTGGGAAGTTTTAAGATACTTGACCCAAATAGCAACAACAACATTACCAGCAGTACAAAGAGGAAGGTTATACTCCCATAGCATTAAGCAGTCATACTAATTATCTTAGAGAAGTTCACCAAAAACGCGGCAAGGATACAGTGCTAATTGTAACGTTCACTGTCTGACATGGTCGGGCTATAAATAACCCTCATCAGGGTTAGAAGAATAAGCACCATGCTTCTAAGTATGTTGTTGAAATAACATACTTTGTTACTTTTTTCATCCAATATATAATTCTTCTGGTATTTTTGTTCCTATGGACCTCATAAGAATTTATATGAATAAAGTAATAGGAAGATTTGTGGGCAGTATTAATGCTGTAATTTGAATCGTCTCAGCAAGAAGCTTAATTGGCACATGCTTTTCTTTCTTCCTGATGTAGTAATAGTCATTATAGTTGCTGGGATGAATTTTTCCACCTCTCTGGGCACTTGTCTGATGCTGAGTGGAGTGATTCTTCCTGATTTCTTTCAATTCATTGCTCCTAAAATGGAGAGTTCTCTACTTGTGTGGAGAGAGCAGAGCTCAACTGTGTGCCAATTATGGACATGTGGACTTGATGAAGGCACCAGTTAGTGAAGGTCAGCTGTGGCTCTCCAAGCCAAGCTTACTCTGAATGCGTTCTCCTGAAAGTTCAGCCAGCCGTCTATTAACAGCCTCGTGTAATTCATCCAAGGTGAAAATCACCGTTCACCTTTAACTTTTCATTTGAGTAAAGAAAACATTGCAATAAAAACAGAATTGTCACATGAGTATTCAGTGTTTAACTGTTGCAGCTTGTGTGGAAAATTTAGCATCAGTTCAAGGGAACCTGGGTTTCTTTGGGGGGGGGGTAGAGATTGGTGATGGGAACGGAGAGTATCCTAATGTAATATGTCCTCCCAGAACCTAGCAACCTTTGTCATTTGAAAGAAGTGGTATGGGAATGTGTCAAGGGAACACAGAAACTCACCTCAGTGTTGTGATGAGGAAGCAGTGAGATGCTTGTATCTCAGCGGGAGGCTCTGGGAGCCTTACTGACAGCGGAGCACAAGAAATGGGTGAGAGTGTGAAAGAGACGGTGCTGACATGCCCTCAGGTTGTAGCGAGCCTACCAGATGTAACTGATCTCTACACAAAGAACCATGGCACCATGAACACTACTGATAGAAGAAATGTTGGCACTAGAGACTTCCGGACCACTTAGTGTAGCCAGTGAAACTGAAACCCGAAGAAGTCCCCTTGAGATCTCATGGCCAGATGATGCAGAACTAGGAATAAAAACCCAACTTTCCAATTCCTGGTTCAGGCTCCTTCTCTCTGAGCGCTTCTGCTTTTCACTGAAAACATTGTATCAATAGACGCATCAGCTCCACGCTCTGGGTAGCTGTGTTTGTTTCTCTGCTTTTTGTTTCTTTCATTTACAGCTATCTTAGAGTACAATCAACACAATTTTTATTTTTTCCTTTGTATTTTCTGTGTGGGTGTGAACTCTGGATGTTGTTCCCTGGTCCCCCAGTTCCCGGTGTCAGGAGTGAGTACGGGGACTGAGTTCAGCTGATGACAGAGTGATGGCAGATACAAAGCAATGACACACCCAAAGTTACTGCAACGTGAAAGTGTCACAGGGAGAGAAGGGTCATTCATATTGAGTGGAGAAAGACCCTCAAGTCTGAGCACACACTGTCATTTATATGCTCACTAGTTTCTCCTGCCTTTCTCCTGGAGGATTGATTGCCCTTTCTAGCCTTTGAGGTGATTGACGGGTTGTGATATATAACAGACTGCATTACAGATTAGTTTATACTCAGAACAGTTTTCCTGCTACCCATAGGCCTGCCTGGAATCCTTCATGAAAACTCCACCCATGCTATGCTAATTAGATGTTAATGAGCCCAGGTCAGTTACGGGTCACTAGGAGCTCCTTACTGTGTATGATCCCACAAGGGAACAGTTCCTGGCTACAGTTCCGTTCCCATTCTACTTACTCCCTCAGCTCCTTCCTTGCTGCCTGTTTACTCTCTGCCAGACCTAACATGACCACATAAGTTTACAAAGATGCTTGTTTTCCTAAACTTCACCACTAAAAACTGAAGAACTTCAGAAAAACTACATCTTCAAAACTACAGATGTCCAGCGACCTATCTAGTATCAAACATACCATACAATCGTTAAATACTGATGTTTCCAGATTTTTTTTCTTGGTACTCTTAGTAACACTGGTTCATATCCAAGAAATTCTCAGCATTAGTGACTAATACTTTAGCTTTGTCATCAATATTTATAAATCAGGGCATTCCTAGTGTTTTAAATGCAGATAGAATTACCAAAACAATCAGAATTTGACAATAGTTTTATCAATGAACTAGATTATTCTAAGTAAACAACTGATTGCACACTAGGATTACTGTGTATATTCAAAAGTGATTCTCCTTGACCTGAGGCTATTTATCTGTATACACAGAGGATAAACTAGACCATATGCTACAGAGCAGGGTATTTTTCAGTAGCATTTTTGCAAATTACCATGAATTTCTTTCTTCCACATGGAACCTTAAAAATAAAGAATTGCATCTTTTCTTTAAATGGAGGTGGATTTTTCTTCCTTAAATTACCCTGGATAAGGCACTTTGCTGAAGTGGTTCAACAGCTAAGCGTCCATGAAATAAGATTCCTGTGATGCTTATTTATTTCAGGTCTATCTTTAGGCAAGGGTACAGTACAGACAATTTTGTCAAACTTTTCTCCTTTATTTTCACATGGAGATAGAAAGAGGACACATGAAGAATAGAAGCCCAGTGCTGACTTTACACACATCAACTCATTTAACGTCCTATGAAAAGGAAAGAGGGTATTAATTTCTTTTCAAACTGGGAGCATCTGAGAATGAAAGACAGCACTGTTAATTCTTACTCAGGGGCAACAAGGGTAAACAAAGACTGTTTTGGGAACACTAGAAAATGTGAACATCCTACCCTTGACCCCTAGACATGGGGATCAGACTCCCATTGTGTGGACAGGGGAACTAAGGCTTAAAAGGATATAGTGTAATGTATCCAAAGTTGCATTTAGAAAGTGGACATCCAACTCCAACTCCAACTCAGGAATGTCTGATTTGAAAGCAGATACTCTTTCCTTTATATTAATATTTGCTTTCTGAGTAGTTCAGCAGTTCCCAGACTTTTTATACAAACATGACATTTTGTGGCCATGATTAAAGGGGTAAGAGTGTATGCTTGAGGACAGTGGAGCTAAGTACCCTGTTTCTTTGTGTGGTTGATTTATTATGCGGGCATGTAATGTGTGAAATGCCTCTGAGCAGCCTCAGACCTCAGGGAGGAGCTCCCCTGGCCACCCATGCTCTCAGTTGAAGCAACGCTCACTGATTTTCTGTCTTTATTCCAGGTTTCTGCTTGACATATTCAACCTAATACTCCAAAATCAAAGTATTTAAAAGTAAAATATTTTAAAATATCTTAATATTTTTAAAAATATTAAATTTTTTTTTGCATTTCAAAAGATTTAGTGGGTAAAAATGTTTTTGTTGGGCAGCCTCAAAAGGAGTAGGGCGCTGGCCCCATATGCCAGAGGTGGCGGGTTCAAACCTAGCCTGGCCAAAAAACTGCAAAAGAAAAAAAAAATGTTTTTGTTACATGGATGAATTGTGTAATACTGAAGTAGAGCTTTCAGTGTACCTGTCAGCAGAATAATGTGCATCGTATCCAGGAGGTAGATTTTTATCCCTCACCCTCCTCTCTTCTTAGTTTCTAATGTCCATCACACCACTTTATGGCCATATATATTCCTTGTTTACCTCCTATTTATAAGTGAGAACATGTGCTGTTTGATTTTCTATTCCTAAGATATATGAGAATAATGGTCTCCATTTCCATCCAAGGTACTGCAAAAGACATTATTTCATTCTTTTTTATGGCTAAGTGGTACTACATGGTATATAAATACCAATTTTTTTTTTCCTTTTCTTCTTATTGGAGATATAGTCTCACTCTCTTGCCCCAGGCTAGAATGTTGTGGCATCAGCCCTACTCAGAGCAACTTAAAACTCCTGAGTTCAAGTGATCCTCCTGCCTCAGCCTCCCAAGTGACTAGGAATACAGATGCATGCCATACAGGCTAGTTCTTCTGGTTTTAGTAGAGACAGGGTCTTGCTCTTTTTCAGGCTGGTCTCAATCTCCTGAGTTCAAGCAATCCTCCTGCCTCTTCCTCCCAAGAGTGCTAGGATGATAAGTGTGAGCCACAGTCCTGGACCTCACGTTTCGTTATCTACTCAGTCAATCTTATTTTGATTCTGGTCCTTTGAAATTGTGAATTGTTCTGCAAGAAAAATTTGAGTGCAGGTGTCTTTTTGATAAAATTACTTCTTTTCCTTTCACTAGATACCCAGTAATGGGATTACTGGATCAAACGGTAGATCTACTGTTAGTTCTTTGAAAACTCTCCAAACTGTTTTCTACAGGGATTATACTAGTTTACGTTCCTAGCAACAGTATCTAAGTATTCCCTTTTTCACCACATCTGTGCTGACATCTATTGTTTTTTGACATTTAGACAAAGGTCTGACAGGGCTAAGATTAATTAGTAATGTTGAGCATTTTTTTTCATGTTTCTTGGCCATTTGTTTATCCTCTTTTTTTTTTTTTTTTTGGCAGTTTTTGCCAGGGCCCAGTTTGAACCCGCCACCTCCAGTATATTGGGCCAGCACCCTACTCCTTGAGCCACAGGTGCTGCCCCGTTTATCCTCTATTGAGGAAAAGCTGGTCATGTCTTTTGCTCACTTTTTCATGAAGTTTTTGGTTTTTTCTTGCTGATCTTTTTTAGTTCTTTCTAGATCTTGGATATTAGCCCTGTGTTGGATGTTTCGTTTGTGAATATTTTCTCCCAATCTTTGGATTGTGTATTTACTCAGTTGATTATCTCCCTTGTTTTGCAGAAATTCATTGCTTATATTCTTGACTTAACATCATCATTTCTTAAATTAGAAACCTCCAGGATAAATAACTATTTTTTAATAAATAGTTTAAATGATTTAGCTTTAATGATTATAAAGCTAAAGAAATATAAATTTTTCCCTAACATTATACACTCTTTTATTCCTTTTTAAATCATTTCCTCTCACTATCACTGGACCCAAAAGGAAATTTTAATCAATAGAAAGGTGAATTGAAGTAAAAATCATGTTCCTATTCCCATGAAAATAGATATAAGGTAACCCATCTATTTAAAATTTATTCCATTTGCTAAAAATGTTAAAGGAATAATACAATGTAGTGCTTACTTTTGTTTTCTTTTTTTTCTTTAATTCTACATCATCCGTTTACTATCACCAAGTTATTATGCACATGAAAATATTTAATTTAAAAAGCATACATTACACTACCAAACCTGTTCATATAAATTGTAATAACATATCAAAAAAATGTATTTGAGAGAGAGAGACAGAGAGAGAGAGGAAAGAAAGAAGAAATGAAGAAAGAAAGTTAGATCTGAAAGCTATAAATTAGCTTCATATTAGGGCTGAGTACATTGGATACTGTTTCTTCCATTCTTGAGATACTTTGCTAAGAAGAACATGGTTTTGTCAGAGCCTTTTTGAGAAGTTAGAAAGAGAAAGACTTGAGAAACTTAGCTGTCTGAGGTTCAAAGAATGGAGTGCCAAGGAACGAGAGAGAGAAAAGGAAGAAGTCTGGACTTTGCCATGGTTTGAGGGCATCTCCCAAAAGTTTGTGTGCCGGAAACTCCATTCCTCCGCGTGCAGTGTTGGGAGCTGAGGCCTCGTGGTAGGTGGCTTGTGTCATGAGCTGCTTTGTCTCCTTTCTTGGCTGATCTTGCACTTTTTCACTGTGCTGTGAAGTAGAACAATTCCCTTACCAGATGTGGCCGCTTGATCTTGGACTTCCCTGCCTCCAGAACTGTAAGAAGTAAATTTATTTTCTTTATGAATTACTCAGTCTTTGGTATTCTGTGAAAGCAATACAAAATGGACTAAGACAGACCTGGTCCCCAGGAAAAAAACAAAAACCAAAACCTATTTTTTTAAAAAGTTGAAAAGACATACCTCAAATTTGTGAGCACCCTTGCTTTGCTAAGAGCCAGCCCTGAAGCCACTCAACCACAATTTTGCTGTGTGAATCAAGTTTTAAAGATCATGGGATGTTTTAGAGGCCACAGACTTCTCTGTGGAAGATCTTAAGGTTTTTGAGAGCAATAAGAATAGTTTGCTGAGTTTCCTGGGCATGTGCTGGACCTCCTAAAAACATTGCCTCCTCCCCCCTCTCACCTGGGCCCCAAGGAGCCCCACCAAGTGAAGCAGGCTTGACCTTGAGATAAACAACTACCACTCCCTTTGCGGCAAGGCCTCCTCAGTGCCTGAGTGTCTCTGCTTAGGGCCTCACTGGCTTTAAGAAGCAAACTTGCAAGGTCCTCATTCATTTCCTGCAAAACCCTGACTGGGTGCCATCGGGTGATATCCCGAGACCTAGTTCCATGTATTGAATGGAGAGTACCATTTCCTTTTGCCTTGATGATAAATAATTTTTCATCTTTTAGCTCAGTTTATAGAGGATGGTTCTTGAGATACTCTCAGCACCAGTCATGGTATGAGGACTCAGGCCCCTCCTGGAAAGTCTTGGTGACCCTGAGGATCTTGTGTGATGCTCTGTAGTGCCTGATACCTATGGGACATACTCCTTTCCTCAAGAAAGGATCCAGTGCCAGAAAAGATCCAGTAAGTCATTGCTTGTCATATGGTAAGATACATCATCTGTATCCCTAACACCTGTTTCATTCAAGGGCAGGGCACCTACCAGCTTTAGACCTTTACTGTGGCAACAAACACAAACTTGCAAACCCTGATAGTAGTAACAGTAATAATACTACTTTATATATCCTGGCCCAATTACTGTGTACTAGAAACAAGGTTTTCAGGTGTGTCATATGTATTAACTTGTCGTAATATAACAGTCCTATTTATGAAATATTTTTAAATTATTCCATTTTATAGGAGGGAAAACTGAGGTACCTACCAATGTCATATACCAAAGAACATGACAGAGTCTAGGATCCCAACCCAGCCAATCTGATTCCCAATTCCACATTCTTCACCACTATACATTATTCCCTAAAGGGTTTTAAACAAGTGATTCCCAACCTGTGACTACAGAGAGGTTATGGAATAACACAATGGTTATGGCATTACTGCAATGTGCCTGTGAATCCATACACCAGGCAAATATAATCTGCAAACAACTACATAATGCTTATGACATTTATGTACAAATATTTTTCAAATGTATATAGATGCTGTTGCGAGGAATAAAAATATCAAATGCTGGATCCATTGTGCCTTTTATTCATTATACAGTTTCTCAATCACAGACACAGGGGAAAAATCAAAACCCATGGTGATATATCCAATTACAGTCTTCTGTTGCCTTCTTTTGAGACACTGATAAATTCGCTTTTCTTTAATATTTTAGAGAAACATAAATCAAAAGAATAAACAAGTAAAAATTCTAAACAAAGGTGACTTCAACAAATTTTTCTTTTACTGAAGCATAACATACATAGAGAAAAGTATAAATAAAACAAGGGAATAATATCTGAGAGGTTTCTCATAACCTGAAGCCGCTGGGTAACTAGCACCCGGATCAGGAAACAAAACCTAAAGACTCCCAGTGATTCTCAGTCACTCTCCAGCCACTTCCACCAAGGGCAGCCATTTGTAGTGAGTAGAACTGTGTCCCCCAAATGATCTGTTCAGTCCTAACCCTGGAACTTGTGCACCCTTATTTGGAAAGAGGATCTTTGCTGATGTCATGAAGTCAAGATGAAGTCATACTGGGTTAAGGTAGACCCTAATTTAGTGACTGGTATCCTCATAGAGGACAAAGACTCAATGCACAGAGTTGAGAACACCACATGAAGACACAGGGTGACCCACAGGGAAATTGGCCACACAACAATGGAAACAGAGATGGAGGATGCAGCCGTAAATGAGGAACGCCAAGGACTCCTGGCAGCCTCCAGCAGGTGGAAATAGAAAGGAAGGGTCTTCCCCTGGAGCCTGGAGAGGAAGCCTGGCCTTCCTGACATCTTGATTTTGGATTCCAGCTGCCAGAACTGTGAGAGAATACAAGTCTATTGTTTTAAGTCACCCATTTGTGGTCATTTGTTATAGTACCCTGGCAACTTAATGTAGCATTACTCTGCCTTCTGACACCTGGAACCATTTTGCTTGCTTTATATAAGTGGAATCGTATTTATACATTATCTAAGTGGGATCACATTTCTTCTTTCACTCAGTATCGTGTTGGTGAGAGTCACCCATGCTGTTGAA
This sequence comes from Arctocebus calabarensis, assembly GCA_963573935.1. NCBI lineage: Eukaryota > Metazoa > Chordata > Mammalia > Primates > Lorisidae > Arctocebus > Arctocebus calabarensis. Next base: position 18,918 of record CAUYON010078928.1, read on the forward strand.
TGTAGTTGTAAATCCCTCATTCTTTTGTTCTTAGTATTCTATGCACAGTACACAAAAGGGCTTTTAGATGATCAGCCAACAGCACGTTTTCCTATCTCACCACAAGTGTGCTGCCCATCTTTTAGTAGGGGCGGGGAGCCTTGGAGACCTTGTATAAGAACAACAGTTAGAGTCTACATTAGCTTCCTAAAGGAAGAAAACGATGTTGGGAAGTGGCGTCAGGGTCTCAAGTTCCACGTAGGAGGGACCCCAAAGTTCTCCTCCTTATAAACATCTCAAGAAACCCTTTCACAATATCTGCCTACTGATGCCGGCCTTGGACTGGAAAAAAAAATGGTATTCAGAATTGAGAGGGAAAAGTTAATTTCAGAAAAACTGGAAAGAAAAATTGAAAGACACATTCCTTGGCTTGCTAGCTCTTCTTTCTGCGGCTGTCTAATAAAGTTGTTACCGAATTAAGTTTTCTGTGCTTTTCTGTTGCTGGTTCCATGAGGTGAATTTATATGCGATAATAAATAATGAAATAAAAGTCTTCATACTTGAAAACATGGAGAGCCACCAGGGAAAATGATTGGATTCCTTTGCTAGGGCCACCATAGCAAAACACCACAGACTGGTTGGCTTAGACAACTGAACTTTATTTTCTCACAGTTCTGGAGCCTGACAGTCCAAGATCAAGGTGGCTACGGGTTTGGTTTCCTCTGAGGGCTCTCTCCCTGCTTGCAGATGGCTGCCTTCTCACTGTGTCCTCATGTGGTCTCGCCTCTAAGGATTCCAAATATCCTCTTCCTATAAGGACTTGGTCAGATTGGATTAGAACTCACCCTAATGGTCTCATTTTAACTTAATCACCTCTTTAGTGTTCTGTCTCCAAATACAATCACATTCTGCAGACTGAGGGTTAGACATTGGGGATGAAGGGGGCAATTGACCTCATAACCAGGATTTAATGCTGTTTTCAGGTTTAACTTTCATAGTCACTCTGACCTCACCATCGGGGACTTTTGCATAAGCAGGTGTCAAGACACTAAAGCCTGGCCAGAGGAGTGTGCTGGTGGGCCCCCCGACACGGAAGCTCCTCTCCTAGGCCACACTCTCTGTGGTCTTTTTTTTAATGTAGAGTCATTCTGATTTTAGACCCTGGAAGGAAATGCCAAGTGAATTTCTAAATCATCTTTCAAAATGAGGTTTGACACCAGTATTTTCCTATGTGTAGTTGCATTGCCCATGACTGACAGTGATTGCCTTAGAAGGAGAAATTTTCCACTCTGAGTAACTTTCCAGGCAATCACTTTTCAGGTTCATTTATCCCCCCCTTTCATTGAAAGTATGCCCTTTCCAAGGATATGCCCTCAAGCTGCTCACTGTTGTTATTTTTTCTTCCTTTTGTGGCCCAATTTATTGTGCTTTGTTTTGCAGTGTTTTATTGAGAGGTTTGTTAACAGGGGCTTTCATTATCATTTATGTATGAAAGCAAATGAATAAATGCTCATTCATTCAAGGAGTCTTTTCTGAGTGCCTACACTGTACCAGGCAGTGTGCTTGGCCCCGGAACTAGAGAGATGAGTCATGTGGGTTAAGGATCTGGCAGAGGAGACAAGAATATAGCCAATGATTTCCCAGAAACCTTGCAGGTGTCATGATACAGTTTGTTCAAACTGGGCTCCCATTTCTCTGAGAATTGCTCCTTCTGATCTACAGAAATAAGACCCAGCGATGATATGGGCCAGTGATCCTGACATCTGGCCCTAATAGATGGGGTAAGAGGTGTACAACTATCCCAAACTGGGTGAATCATGGTCCCTCTCCTTCGGAACAGCAGTTGAGAAATGCAGGTCAGTCTCTGCTAGTAACATGAACTAAGGATATATGAGTTTGGGAGCCATGGATGGTCTCCTGCTGCTGCTTAGAGAAACAAAGACCCAGTCTTTAAATAGGGCAAGGGGATAAAACTCACAATGTGCTTGGCATTCTAGGTCCTGTTTTGGTACCTTCTCATAAGCAGTTCTTGCCCCTTACACTAGACTGTTACTACTGACATTTGGGGCCAGATAAGTCTCTGTGGTTGGGGACTGTCCTGTGTATCTGTAGCATCTCTGACTTCTACCCACCAGATGCCAGGACTCCCTCCAGTTGTAATAATCAGAAATATCTCTAGATAATGACAAATGTCCCTGGAGCCCAAGGAGCAAAAATCACACACACACACACACACACACACGAACCTCTGTGCTAGGGTGAGTGAGGTTCTGTTATCTGCAACAGAAAGAGCCCAGAGGGAGACCCTCCCTGGAGGAAGCTGGGCTGGTGCCAAGCATTGCCAGCAGCACAGTCTGCACAAAGGGTGTCTCAGAGAAACCAGGCTCAAGTTGGGTGCTAGACCCCTGGAGAAGAAGCAAGATCGAAAGAAACATGGCAGCAACTGTTGGAAGCTACTAGAGGGAAAATTATATAATTTTAGAACAAACAGCCCCTTTTCATTTGAGATAGCAAATATGGTCCTATCCCTTTTATTTAAATGAGCCGGAACACTCATCTGCCACTTAGTGGGCATACTCACTCTTTTGGTTCCCTTTTCCACTTTGATTATCTGAAATAAACAAGTGGACTCTGGGGGCTTAGGCAACCCAGAAAGGGAATTAATTCAACTTTTAACCCCAAGGGAAAGAAAGCATTGGTTCCAATGCAAACATCTTACAACTTTATTGAGCATGAACGTCCATCAGTAAAGTCTTTTTGAGCTGTCTCTCCAATGTCTGTATTGATACATTCATTTATTTATAAATCATAGACAAGGGGGTTTATAAATAAGGACAGGTGAATTCTTTTATATTAACATATGAAGCGATATACTAATATACAAATTTTACTGAAAAGCTGTGTTCTTTTCTTGCTTTATATCAGCCACAAGGAAAGAAAGTCCAGTTGGTAAGGCATTCGGGTTTAATTCAGTGGCCAAAGAATGGAGGAAAGGAGCTTGTGTTCTAAAGGCACCTTCTCCCCGAGCAAAGGGAAAGTTAGATTTGGGAAGGAGAAAGGGTGTGAGCAGATCCAGGTGGGGTTCAGACACGCAGACACAGTCCACACGTGCTTTTTCATACATCGCATGTACAGAAAATGCCCACGATTTTTTTCTTAGGGGAGTTTTTTTAGTATTATAATGATATGTTAATGAGCCAAAAGTAATTGGAAGCCACCTGCTCTAATCAGGCGACTTCCCTGGTATGTGGCAGGGGATCACATGGCTACTTATAGCAGTTGAGCCATTAGGTGTCTTTGAGCAGCTGCACCCATAGGTAAAGAGACTGAAGAAAAACTCAAAATTTGCCAACTGTTCTGCTGGATCCATCCTGCTAAAACTATGTTATAAAACACAGAAAATATCACCATTTCTAAGTGACTGGAGGAGTTCATCAGTGAACAAATGGATAAACAAAATGCAGTATAGCCAAACCACAGACTGTTATCTGACTGCGAAAAGGAATGAAGGATTGATACAGTCTATAACACAGATGAGCCTTGAAAACGTTGGGCTGAGTGAAAGAAACCAGCCACGAAGATCACATATTGTGTGATCCCATTCATAGGAAAGGCCAATCAGGGGAGTCAATAGAGACAGAAAGCAGATTAGTAATTAGGAATGACAGGGATACCAGGAGCTAGGAGGGTGATAGTTAAAGGTTATAGGCTTTCTTCTGAGGTGAGAAAAATGTTCTAAAATTGCCTATGGTAATGGTTGCCCATAATAAGTGAATATATTAAAAAGTATTGAATTGTACACATGAATGGGTGAATGGTATGGTGTGTGAACTATATTTCAACAAAACTGTTTTAAAGCTTCACGTTAATAGAAGTTCTCTTTCCTCCCATCACTCCTTGTTTTGTGCCGTGCTCCCTTCGGGAAGCACATCTCACTTTGGAGGCCACAAAAGTGGCAGATCAGACCCACTCTTGCCATCACCTTCCATTGCTAAGTAAAGGAACTATTAAAAGCTGATCCCAGGCTGCTGCTGTCAACTGAAAAGAAAAATTAATTAACAGGTGGTGCCCGTAGCTCAATTGGTAGAGCGCCAGCCGCATACACTGAGGTTGGTGGGTTCAAACCCAGCACAGGCCAGCTAAATGACAATGACAACTGCAACAAAAAAATAGCCCAGCGTTGTAGAGGGTGCCTGCTTAATCCCAGCTACTTGGGAGGCTGAGGCAAGAGACTCACTTAAGCGCAAGAGTTTGAGGTTGCTGTGAGCTGTGACGCTACGGTACTCTACCCAGGGTAACAGCTTGAGACTCTGTCTCAAAAAAAAAAAGAAAAATTAATTAATTAACTTTAAAAAGTGGGTCATCCTACCACACACTCAATATGATAATTAAAATTAAGAAGTCTTTTAACACTAAGCATTGGCAATGATGTAAAGGAATGGGGTGAAACAGATGCACTCATACATTCTTTGTGGGAGAGTAACTTGGCACAGTCAAGTCACTATTAAAGCTAAATATATGCATCCCCTGAGTCTCATCAATTTAATTTCTTGGCATTTGCGTAGTGGAAATGCAAACATGCAGGCATCAAAAAGTATGTACTAGGATTCTTATAGCAACATTGTAACAGCCTCAAACCAGAAACAACCCAAATGCCGGTCAACAGGAGCATGGGCCAATACATTGTGACCCATTTATACAATGAAATTCTATTCAGCAATGAGGGTGAAAGAGATAATCTTACACACAACGTATGAATGAATCTCATGAAAATAACTTGAGCAAAAAAAGCTAGATACAAAAGAGCGACACTTTATGATTCCATGTAGATGAAGAAAGGCAAAACTAATTTATATTGTTGGAAGTCAGGCTAGTGGTTGCTGCTCAGGGTGTGGATGGCAATTCATGACAGGGCATGAGTGGGGCGTTCTGAGTTGTGGGTCATTTCTTACTCCTTGACTTAGGTGGCTTCACTTTGTAAAAATCCATCCAGTGTTATATTTTGATTTTTGCACTTCTCTTCATGAGTATTATTAAAATACAGTGAAACAATATAATAAAGTTGAGAGAGGAGGATCTCCCAAAGTTCCTTAGCCCTGCAGTCCTCAGACCCCGGGCTGTGGACAAGTCCCCATCTGTGGCCTTGTTAGGAATGTGGGCAGAAGGTGAGCAGCCAGGGATACATCATCTGTATTTACAGCCTCTCCCCAGCACATGAATCATTAGCATAGCCACACCTCCTGTCACATCAGCAGTGGCATTAGACTCTCCTAAGAGCACAAACCCTAATGTAAACTACCTGTGAGGGATTTAGGTTGCAGGCTCCTTATGGGAATCTAATGCCTGATGATCTGAGGTGCAGATGTAATGTACTTGAATCAACCTGAAACCCCACCCCCCACCTTCGGGAAAATTGTCTTCCATGAAGCCACTCCCTGGTGCCGAAAAGGTTGGAGAATGCTGTTTTATCCCACTCCAGGGTGCTTCTTGTATGGCCCAACTCAGCTCTCACAACACAAGGTTACCAGGGTCCTCTGAGGGACCCCAACCCCATTCCCTTGTATTCCCCAAGATGAACTAAATCAAAGATCCTCAGCTCCTTCACCCCCTTGGAACAACCCTTTCCCTCCCTTCCACCATCACTCCACCTTCCAGCTGCCCCAAGGTGGGGTGTTTTCAGAATTATTCAAGTATCATCCTCTTTCATATCCAGAACCACTTGCCTAGGAAATGCGGACCAGTTCCATTCAGCAAAGGATGAGTTTCCCAGTTCACACCCTTTCCAGTCAATTGCACTATTCTGTCCACTCCACCCTCCTGTGGGAAGCTCCCCTTAGGCCTAGAGCTGTGCGTCCATGTTTTGAACAGGGATCTCCCAGGTGACCACAGCAGGACTTCTCTTTAGGGCAGGTTTACTTTTCATCATATACTGTGACAGGTGCTATGGATGCTTCATCTCATTTAATCTTTACAACAAGCTTTAGAGGTGATACTGTTGTCACCCTCACTTTCCAGACAAGGGAGTAAGAGTGAAGATTTGCCAAGGTGATTTTTTCCTATAAGAGAACACTTCCTAAGGGATTCTGTGCTTCCAGTGGTTCTTAAGTGAATTCTTAGAATATGTCCCAGAAGAGTAGGGCATGGGGAAAGATTTTTTCCCTAAACATCCCCCTTCAATTATAAATATATTACAAGCTTTTAAAAAAATTATAAATATAAATTAATAATGGTTATAGGAGGGAAGTATGTTAAATGGCCAAGAGAGACATCAGTAAAGGAGAGGTAAAAGAGAGGTAGGGTAACTTCCCAGGGAGGAGTGGAGGGACGCTGGGTGAAGGAGGTGGTACTGAGTGGATCTCAATGAAGAGCCTGGAGCTGGCTGGGCAGAGGTGAAATAGGGAACCATCCAGACCAAGGTGCAGAGGTAAAAAATACTGGGCATGATTAGAAAGCATGGGGGGTCCAGTTTGGCTGTGGTGTACAATATATAAAGTAGCAGTTGAGAGGTGGAGCTGGAAAAAGAAGCTGGGTGCACCCCAACGGTGGTGTGATGGTCAATTTTATGTGTCAACTTTCCTGGGTCATAGGGTGCCCAGATATTTGGTCAAACATTATTCTGAGTTTTTCTGAGAGATTCTTGATGGCTACATCTAACATTCAAATCATCTGACTGAGTAAAGCAGTCTCAGCCATGGGATGGGCCTCATCCAATCAGTTGAAGGCATGAATAGACCCCAAAAGGCTGATGTTCCCCTGAGTAAGAGAGACTGCCTTAGAACTGGGATACCAATGTTTGCCTGCCTTTGAACTCAAACTAAAACATTAGCTTTTCCTGGGTTTTGAGTCTGTCAGCCTTCAGACTGAAATAATACCATTAGCTCTTGTGTGCTCAGGCCTTCAGACAGATTGGAGCTATGCTATTAGCTATCCTGTGTCTACAGCTTGCCAATTCATCCTGCTGATCTGGGGATGTGTCAGCCTCTATAAACATTTTGAATCCATTCCTTATAATTTTGTTCTTGCTTTCTCTTTTCTTTCTTTCCTTCCTTCCTTCCTTCCTTTCTTCTCCTTCCTTGCTTTTTTTCTATCAACCAACCTGGAGAGACAGGAAAAGGAGTTGACACTGAATTTGGTAAATGATGGGGAACAAGTGAAAGCATTTAGCAGGTGGATTTTGGAAAGATTAACTCAGCAGCAGAGTGAGGTATTTATTCCCTGGGCTGAATACTTTGTTCAAGAGCACCTCTTTGACTGGCTTTTAATAGTTGGGAAGATCGTTAGTTAAAGGATTTGTCTGAAACTGACATGGTCTCCTAGTCCTAACGGGAATTCTAGCATCACATTCAGGTCATACATTCCTCACACAAGCAAAAGGTCTTTGTCATATGGTTTAACTTTTTTTTTTTTTAAAAGACAGAAACTCACTTTGTTCCCCAAGCTAGAGTGCTTTGGTGTCATAGCTCACAGCAAACTCAAACTCTTGGGCTCAAGCAATCCTCCTGCCTCAGCCTCCCAAGTAGTTGGGACTACAGGTCCCCCCACAACACCCAACTGATTTTTCTATTTTTAGCCGAGATGGGGTCTGTCTCTTGCTCAGGCTGGATTTTAAAGGTAGGAGAGCATCCGGTAAAGTTCCCTTCCTATTCATTTCCTTCATTCACCCAGTTTCCTTGTCCAGAGGGTGCCAATGTTAACAGTTCCCAGAAATATTTTATTCATATACATATATGCATATATTTTTCTCACTTTTCTTACAAATAGGTAGTCAATAGACATACTATTTTTAAACCTTGCTTTTTGCAGTTGATGCTATATCTTGGAAATCCTTCCTTACCAGTATATAAAGATCCTCTTCACCCTTTTTATGGCTATATAACTTTCCATGTCAGGGATGTGCCAGAGTTTCATTTAACCAGCCCCAAAGGGATAGGAATCTAAGTTGTTTTTATTCTTTTGCTGTCACAGCCAAAGCTGCAATTTAAAAACAAATGAAAACCCTTGTACAGATGTCACTTTACCCATGTGCATGTATTTAGGTGACAGAAGTCAGACATCATCATTCCTCTGCTTGAGACCTTCCACTGGCTTCCTGTCATATCCAGAACAATGACTAAAGTCCTTCCCGTAGCCTTCAAGGCCTCAGGCTATCTGGCTTTTGGCTCCTCATAAACTCCCTTCTCTCCTGGCTCACTCTCCTCCAGCCACAGGGGCCTCCTCCCTGTTCCACAAACACAAGCCCCTTCTCACCTCAAGGCCTTTGCATTTGCAATTCCCTCAACTTAAGAGATCCGTATGGTCCTCCCACCACTTTCTATTCAAAAGTCTTCTCAGAGAGGCCTTTCCTGACTGCCCTATCTAACCTGGCCCCCTCTGCCACTGTTAATCCACCTTTCCTATTCTATTTTCTTCATAGCACTATTGCTACCTGCATAATTATATTTACTTTTTTCTTTGTTTGTTTTCTTTTTATTAGAACATAGTAGAAAATAATCTCCAAGAGGGTAGGGACTTAGTTTTGTTCACTGCTATATCCACTACTTCAAAAACATCACTGGTGTATACAGTTGGCGCTCCTGTATCCATGGGTTCCACATCTGTGGATTCAACCAACTGTGGATTAAAAATATATTGAATATGTATGGAATTCTTTTCCTTGTCTTTATTCCCTAAAAAATATAGTATAACACTTACTTATAACAATGTAGCATGTACATTGCATTAGGCATTAGGAGTAAACTGGAGATGATTGAAAGTCTACAGAAGGGTACACGCAGCTTATTTTATGCTATGTCTTTTTATATCAGGGACTTGAGTATGCTTGGATTTTGGTATCTGGGAGGTCCTGGAACCAATCCCCCATGTATACTCAGGGATGACTATAGTAGATGCTTAATAAATGTTTGTTGAAGGAAAGAAGAAATTTAAAACTTGCATCCTCCCTCATTGAGTGAGGTTCAAATGCTTCCTGGCTCATCCCTGCTTCTCAACCATCTTAGCAAAGTGATTGGCCCATGAGAGGTGTTGAGGGAATATATGTTTTATGGGAAAATGCCTGTGTTCCCATAATCCCTATACTTACTCCTCTTTCACTCTAGATTACAATCTCTCTGAGGTCAGAGACCTTCTATCTAAGCCCCAAGTTACCTGTCACAGAGCATTGCGCTTTGTACATTGTACATTTACTGGAGTCTATGTCTCTAAAGTGGGTGGTAACTCTATGCGCCTCCAAGGTATGTCACCAATATTTTTAAATTACTGCTGAACCTTCCCACTTAAACATTCCATTACTGGGTTCATTATGAAGAAGGAACACACACATTAAACAACAGAATGACCACATGGGGAAGATTTGACCCTCGTTTTGATTCATTGGATGATTTTATGTCTACAGCATTAGCAACCTGCTATTTTACTGTGTCACAATAATTTTGTTGAACACAGAATCAGATCCACTTCTAGCGATTGGGTGCTTTTTAAAGTGCCACTTTCGCCCTTTTTAAAGGATGCATCTTTGAACTAGCATTTCTGGACATCTTGTTTCAGAAAGTTGCATCTTCAGTGAAATTCAATAGCCTTGATGAGAAGCACTTTTTGGAATAAGCAAGAGAAAGAGAGGAGAGACTTCTCTTTTTTTGATCCAAGGGTCACTAGAGAGGGAAATCGTCAAACACTTTTGCCCCCCATGAGAGAGCTAAAGACGTGAATTTAAGCCTTTTCATTACAGAGGGAAGTGAAGAGTGGAAAGGAGAGGCGGGAAGGAATGTTGTTATTATTTAGTTAATTTCCTGCAGGAAACTCCAACCATGAGACACCAGCATGCTTGCTCAGCCCCGTCCACCAGGAGCTTGGCTTCCTGCCTGAGAATCGGGGACTGTGCACGGGCACCGAGGTGATGTGGGTTCTTGTTTCATCCAGACATTCTTTTGTTAGACCCAAAGCTCCGGAGAATTTGTATTCTCTCTGATTCCAGGGAAATCAAATTTAGAAACAGAACAGACAGGGAATTTTCCAGAATCTAATGACTCCCATTATAAGCCAAAGGCAAAATGTTAGTTCAGGACGGCGTAATAATGAAGTTGGTCATTAGTAGCTAGAAAATACCATTCCTGCAAATCCTGCTCTGTAAACCATGTAACATCGGTTGGAAGGTTACAGATTGCCAATTTATCCTCCTCTTGCTAATCTGTCATATAGCGAGAGCTGGGTGTTGTTGCTGGCAGCCTGTTTGTATGAAAACAAAAGAAGATGAATAAAACTGAAATGAATCTGTGAAACATCAGGAAACAATATGCAAGGGTGAATGTCTTAAAAGGTGCAGATTGCAAGGGATAGAGGAGAGTTTCTCATCCATGGCGGTCCTAAGCATGCACTCATTTTCAAAGAAAAAAACTATTATCCCTCCCAAAAAAAGAATTCATTTGCTATAAGAAATGAAAGCCTTGACTGGGCTTTAAGATGGCGGCCGAGTAACGGCTTCCTTGCAACTGGGCACAGTGAGACTGGGGAGAGAAGAATTCAGTCATGTCAGGCTGGCAAGATCTGCCCAGAAATATCCCTTTGGGGACACAGGGAGACAGCGTGAGACTTCTAGACCCCCTGAGGAAGGCAAAAGCCGTGGAGATCTGGCAAGTGGTTGCGTGTGTTTGATCGGTCTAATCCTGCCGGCAGCTGTGACTACAGGACCAGTGAGTTTGCAAACTGGAAAGGCCTTACCTGTGAGCTGTTTGGGTTTCTTTTGGACTTGGCACTCGGTTGAACTGCCTTGAGAGAACTGGGGCAAGAGTATGGAGGTATTTGAGTGTTGTCTGGGGCTCCAGACTGAGCCACCGAGCCAGAAAGAGCTTCCAGTGTTTG
>CAUYON010078932.1:0-10797 GCA_963573935.1 Arctocebus calabarensis
TCTTTATATAGTGATCAAGGAAATGCCATGAAGGATATCTGTAACAGTATGATCAAAATATTTCTGAATGTATATGAATCGTACCCTGTGATTGCACCAATGTACATAATTATGATTCAATAAAATTATTTAAAAAAAAAAGACTACTATGAAACTTTAAGAAAAGAAATAGCTGAAAATGTTATGGAAAAATATACCATGCTCATGGCTGGGAAGAATCAACATTGTTAAAATGTCTATACTACCCAAAGCAATATATAATTTTAATGCAATTCCTATCAAAGCTCCATTGTCATATTTTAAAGATCTTGAAAAAATAGTACTTCATTTTATATGAAATCAGAAAAAAGCCTCAAATAGCCAAGACATTACTCAGAAATAAAAACAAAGCAGGAGGAATCATGCTACCAGACCTGAGACTCTACTATAAATCCATAGTGATCAAAACAGCATGGTACTGGCACAAAACAGAGACATAGATGTTTGCAACAGAATAGAGAACCAAGAGATGTATCCAGCTACTTACCATTACTTGATCTTTGACAAGCCAATTTAAAACATTCAGTGGGGAAAAGACTCCCTATTTAACAAATAGTGATGGGTGAACTGACTGGAAACCTATAGAAGACTAAAACTGGACCCACACCTCTCACCATTAACTAAGGTAGACTCTCATTGCATTAAAGATTTAAACTTAAGACATGAAACTATCAAAATATTAGAAGAAAGTGCAGGGAAACTCTTGAAGGAATTGGCTTGGGTGAATATTTTATGAGGAGGACTCTCCAGGCAATTGAAGCAGTATCAAAAATACACTACTGGGACCTGATCAAACTAAAAAGCTTCTGTACAGCCAAGAACATAGTAAGTATAGCAAGCAGACAGCCCTCAGAATAGGAGAAAATATTTGAAAGTTATGCCTCAACAAAGGTTTAATAACCAGAATCCACAGAGAACTCAAACATATTAGCAAGAAAAGAACAAGTGATCCCATCTCAGGGTGGGCAAAGGACTTGAAGAGAAACTTCTCTAAAGAAGACAGGCACATGAAAAAATGCTCACCATCCTTAATCATCAGAGAAATACAAATCAAAAGTATTTTGAGATATCACGTAACTCCAGTAAGATTAGACCACATGACAAAATAACAAAACAACAGAGATGTTGGTGTGGATGTGGAGAAAAGGGAAAACTTCAACACTGCTGGTGGGAATGCACACTAATTGTTCCTTCTGGAAGGATGTTTGGAGAGTATTTAGAGATCTAAAAATGGACCTTCCATTCCACCCTATAATTCCTTTACTCGGTATATACCCAGAAGGCCAAAATTCACATTATAACAAAGACATCTGTACCAGAATGTTTGTTGCAGCCCAATTCATAATTGCTAAGTCATGGAAGAAGCCCAAGTGCCCATTGACCCACGAATGGATTAATTAGTTGTGGTACATGTGTACTATGGAATACTATGCAGCCTTAAAGAATGATGGAGAATTTACCTCTTTCATGTTTACGTGGATGGAGCTGGAACTTATTCTTCTTAGCAAAGTATCTCAAGAATGGAAGAAAAAATATCCAATGTACTCAGCCCTACTATGAAGCTAATTTAAAGGTTGCATATGAAGGCTATAACCCACCTATAGTCCAATAATATGGGAAGGGAGGGGAGGGTGGAGGTAGAAGTGGAGGGAGGATAATTGGTGGGGCCACACCTTTGGTGCACTTTAGAAGGGTACAGGCAAAACTTACTAAATGCAGAATACAAATGTCTTCATACAATAACTAAGAAAATGCCATGAAGGGTATGTTAAACAGTTTGATGAAAACATTTCAGATTGTATCTGAAGCCAGCACATTGTACCCCTTGCTTGCACTAATGTATGCAGCTATGATTTAATAAAAAAAAAAAAAATTAGGTGGCTGTAAGATGTTAGGTTCATTTCCTCATTTTCTATTTGGTTCCAAATGTCTATGTCTCTATTTTTGTCCAAAACCACGCTGTTTTGATCACTATGGCCTTATAGTGCAGCCTAAAGTCTGGTATGCTGGTGCCCCTGACTTTGTTTTTATTAGTAAGAATTGCCTCAACTATACGGAGTTTTTTATGATTCCAAACAAAATGAAGAATTATTTTTTTCCAAATCATGAAAGTATGATGTTGGTATTTTAATGGGAATTGTACTGAATCTGTAGATGGCTTTGGGAAGTTATAGATATTTTAACTATGTCGGTTCTTCCTAGCCATGAACATGGTATGTTCTTCCATTTGTTATTATCTTCTGCTGTTTCTTTTCTTAGAATTTCATAGTTTTCTTTATAGAGGTTCTTTCCTTCACTTCTTTTGTTAGGTATATTCCTAGATATTTCATTTTCTTTAAAGCTACTCTGAAGGGAATTGTGTCCTTGATTAGCTTCTCAGCTTGGTTGTTATTGGCATTGTGGACATTGATTTTATATCCTGAGACATTATCGTATTTTTTGATGACTTCCAGGAGTATTGTGGTTGAGTCTTTGGGGTTCTCTTAAGTATAAGATTGTATCATCAGCAAAGAGGGAGAGTTTGATCTCCTCTGCTCCCATTTGGATGCCCTTTATTTCCTTCTCTTGCCTAATTGTATTAGCTAGAATTGAGGGCAGCCTTGTCTAATTCCAGTTCTAAGTGGAAAAATTTTCAGTTTTCCTCCATTTAGAATAATATTAGTTGTGAGTTTGTTGTAGATGACTTCAATCAGTTTAAGAAATGTGCCACCTGTGCCTATTTTCTTCAGAGTTCTAATTAGAAAAGCATGCATGCTGAATTTTATCAAATGCTTTTTCTGCATCTATTGAGAGGATCATATGGTCTTTGTTTTTGCTTCTGTTTATATGGTGAATAATGTTAATGGACTTATGTATGTTAAACCAGACTTGCATTCCTGATCATGATATATCATACATCCTTGATCATGATCTATGACTTTTTTAATGAGAAGGTATAGTCTATTGCCTAGGATTTCAATAAGAATTTTTGCATCTGTATTCATTAGTGAAATTGGTCTGAAGTTCTCCTTTTTAGTTAGATCTTTTCCTGGTTTGGGTGTCAGGGTGGTGTTTGCTTCATAGAACGTGTTTGGGAGGATTCTTTCCTTCTCAATTTTTTAGAATAGTTTCTGCAGTATAGGTAAAAGCTCTTCTTTGAAGGTTTGATAAAATTCTGGTGTCAAGCCATCTGGACCCGGGCATATTTTGTTGGGAGATTTTTTAATTGTTTCTTTGATCTCAGTGCTTGAATTGGTCTTTTCAGGACATCTATTTCTTCTTGGTTAAGTCTAGGGAGAGAATGTGATTCCAAGTATTGATCCATTTCCTCCACATTGTCAAATTTTTGAGCACAGAGTTTTTTGTAGTATTCAGAGATAATTTCTTGTATCTCTGTGGCATCTGTTGTTATCTGCCCTTTGACTTTTCTGATTGAGGTTACTAGAGATTTTGTTTTTCTGTTTGTAGTTAGTCTGGCAAAAGGTTTATCTCTCTTTTTTTTTTTCAAAAAACAACTTTTTGTTTCATTAATTTTCTGAATGAATTTTTTTTGTCTTCAATTTCATTAATCTCTGATTTAATTTTGGTTATTTCTTTTTGTCTGCTGCATTTAGGATTAGATTTTTCTTCTCTTTCCAATTCTATAAGATGGCTTTTGAGTTTGTTAATGTGCTCTCTTTCTTTTTTTTGAATATACGCATCTAATGCAATCAATTTTCCTCTTTTGCTGTATCTCACAGGTGTTGATAACTTATGTCTTCATTGTTGTTTTGTTTCAGGAATTTAAAAATTTCCTCCTTTATCTATCCCTAACCCAACTATTATTCAGCATAATGTTGTTTAATTTCCATGCCTTTGTGTGGGGTTAAACATTTTTGTTGGAGTTGAGTTCCACCCTTATTGCCTTGTTGTCTGAGAAGAGACAGGTATAATTTTGATTCTAGTTCTAGTTTGTCCTAGTTCTAGTTTGTCCAGTTCCATCAGAGGGGTGTTAAAGTCCCCAACTATTATGGTGTTATGGGATATCATATCGCTCAGACCCCTCAAGGTCTGTTTCATAAATCAGGTGCCATTTAAGTTAGGTGCATAAATATTTACAAGTGACATGTCTTCTTCTTGTATTTTTCCTTTAACTAGTATAAAGTGACCTTAATTGCCACTGTCATCAGTATTAAGAGGTGAAACTTTAGGAGATGATTAGGCCATAAGAGCTCCACCCTCACAAGAAGGGATTAAAATCACTATAAAGGTCAAGTGTAGCCCTTTCTTGACCTCAGTTGTCTTTCTTCTGCCTGCATAGAAGGATGTAACAATAAGTCTCTCATCTGCTGCCAGCCCCTCTATCTTGGCTTTTGAAGCCTCCAGAACCATGAAAAAACAATTTTTTCTGTTCGTTAAAGATTATTAACTCTGTTTATTTTCTTATAGCAGCACAAAAGGGACTAACACATAAGACAATTGGCATATAAGGCATGAGTTATACATTCAGTGGCCCAGCATATGGAAGAGGGAATGCATCTTAGCTAACACTTAAGGCAGTCCTGTAAGGAAACCTCTATTATAATGATTTTCTATTTTAAAGACAAATAAATTGAAGTGCCAAAAGTTTGAGCAACTTGCTTACGAATACAGCTAGTTGGGGCCAGAGATAAAATCCAAACCCAGCCAATCTGGCTCTTCCTTATTTCTAACCTCTACACAGCTCTGACTTTTACAATTCTTTGTTGGGAAAGGTCTGTTGAAATGAGAGTCAAGACTGTAATTGAAATAATTCAATAGATGAAAAAGTGGAAGACATAGACTGTGATGCTAGGCAGAAGTTAACATGAGGACTTAGGCAGCTTATGCACAGCATTTGATGTGTTTATACAAAGATAAACATCAGGCATTAGGCCAAGAGCCAAAAAAGACTAAATAATCTGGGGGATGGAGAAACCAGCCTCTGTCTGGTGTCTAGTGCTCATAGAGTGATGCTACAGAGCAGGATATAGCGATGCAGATAGTCCTGCAACTACAGGACATGAGAGATCACGTATCCCCTTTATTTATCACTGTAAACTCTAAGTCTGATTGGTAAGGAAACTGACTTGGTACACATAAGATAGCTTCAGACTTTAAAGAAAGAAAAATCAGAGCAAGGACTGGCACCATCTAAGAATAGCAGGATTTATCAAAACCTCCTCCATTATGAGAAGGAGATTGTATAGTTTTTCCCACTGATGAGCACTTGGCGATGGTTACAGACTTAAGATATTAGTCTACATTCCCCTTGCTGATTTTACTTAACAGAAGCCTGACCCATAGATCCAGATGAGACAAAAAAGATTTTGCTGCTCTGAGTTTTCTTTTTTAGACCTCTGGATGTCTACACCATTTTTTATACCATCTACTTCCTCCTCCTTAAAATGGACAGTAATTTAATGCTGTAGATTTGTAATTAAACTCACTTTTGCCATGGTTCTGACCTCCTCAGTTTATTTCCTTCAGTGGGTTGTTGGATACATGGCAAAACAATCTGAGGATCAGGTTGTATCTGGTTTCTGTCATATTGTCAAGTAGATACTGAGATTTTTCCTTGGTTGACTGCAAAGGGCTAGAAAAACAGCAACCTGTCAAACGGAGAATCTTTACCTAGTTTATATTCATATTATGCTATTCTGTTCTCTCCTTCTTTCTCCTTTCCTCCCCTCCCTTCCTCTCCCTCCATTTTCCCTCCCCTCCTCTCCACTCCTCATCTCTCCTCTCCTCTTCTATCCTCTCTTCTTCTCTCCTCTCTTTGCCTCTCCTCTCCTGTCTTTCTGTTCTCCTCTCTGCTCTACTCAAGTGTCCCTAGATAGCACTAGGCAAGACCACCAGCCTATTTATGCCACTTCCTCCTCTTCTCTGTAGAACACAAACAAGCTGTGGGCAATCAGCACCAAAACTGGGGACAGCTCCTTTCCCTGGGACTTCCAAGCTGGGTTCCCAGTCATGGTTTTATTGCAGAGCTGATAAGAGCTTCTCCAATCCTATCCTCACTGTGACTTTTCATACCAGAGTACGGCTGAACCATTAAGTTTACCTGCTATAGTATTTTCTGAGCTATCAAGGTCTAGTAGTAGACGCATGAGGACAGTAGAGACTCACAGGAAGCATAATTGACCATAGTCAGGTCTTAAGTCAGCATTCATGAATCAAAGATTCTTCACTGGCATCTGTTTAAGTCTCAGAAGAACACTTGGGCATAGTTGGAATCACAGAGGTATGAGAATTGAGTAAAAACCTCTGTGTCAGCATTTTGGAGTCTGCTCTGGCCTGAGCCGAGCTTGCCACTCTGGGCTCCTAAAACATCTTCCTGTTTCCAGGGTCTCAACAAGTTCAGTTGATGTTATCACAGACGTTTAAGAAGGCAGATAGACTGTTTCAGCTCTGTTCAGACAGACCTTACCAGATCAAACTGGCAATTCTAGCATTATTTTAGCATGTCATGACATAGCCCTTATTCTCTGGGATATTTTAGACATTCCCCAAGAACCCATCCAAGGCTCATAGGTCCTCATAGGCATCTCCAAGGGACTGAGCTAGAATGTGGCTCATAGGGAGACAAGTGAAGCTAGGGAAACCTGGGGAAACAGTCTCCTCGGGTATATCTAAAAGGTGCCTTGATTTGGGAGCACTTGTCTTCCCATATCTAACACAGAATCTTAAGCTATTAGAGAGCAGTCACTAGATTCTCCAAACTTGCAGAGAAATTTACAATCTATCTTAGTGGAATTTCAGGTATATAATATTTTATGTGTTATCAGAGTGTTAAAACATATGAGGGTTCTTTTCCAATTTTTCATGTTAGGGTGTAGCATCTCTTTACACGTAGTTTTAGGGAGAAATAAGCAAGAGCACAGCTGACATGGACTTCCTAGGCTAAAGATACTCTTCATAATAGTTTCTCAACTCTTTTTCAATATATTTAGCTGAGACAATGCCAGAAAGTTCTAAGTAGACAGATTGACATGCCCTTAACTTTAGCTTCTCAGAAAATAAGAAGCTCAGTTCATAAGCTCAAAAGGGTTAGGTGAGTTTGTGTTTGTAGGCTTGACTCAGGGCTCCCAGTGTTGTGGGCACAGCTAGAAAAGTGGGCCTTGTTTGGCCATCTGCAGGTTGAAACAGGAGATTCATTTTATCAAACTCTGGAACTCCAGAGAATCCCTCTACCTGAATTCTCTTGCTGCTGGTGGGTCAAGGAATTTTGCAAGAAACTAGATTGCTTGAGAATAGGCCCCTGTTTTAGTTTTTCACTGTCAGACCACTACATCCTAGAATATTCCTGGTACATAATAAATGCTCATGAATATTCATTGACTGATTGGTGTGGTAATTCAGAACACAATTCAAAGGGCCCATAATTTTGACAGACATGTTCTTTTTCTCAGGATGTTTTCTGAGCATTCAGATCACTCAGAAAACTAGTTAAAATGAATATCCTAGGGCCTCTGCTTAAAGATTTTAATTCATTATATCTCCTAGAGTGGGCCTTACCAAGGACCTTATGGGGTAAATCTAAAGGGTTTTATAGCTTAAGAATTACAAAGTACTGAACTAAAACCTCCAGGAATGTGACTGAGCTAATTCCTTGTTAGGGGCACAATTGCACTGGTCTCCATAGGAAATGAATTCAGGGCACTGGCTTAGTTTTCCTTTAGTCATCTCTAGAATAGCTTCTTCCCCATAAAATACCCAGAAGCCTGTCTCATATCAAAAAGTATTTTAGAGAACCTATGTTCAAGGCAGAACTTCAAATAGAGATAGGAAATGTTAGTTTTTCTCATCATGTCAGTCTTAAAGCAGTCATACGGACAGTGAGAGCGATGGTATCTTAGTTCATCCTGAATCTCAGAGAAAAATAGAATTTTCAGGTATCTGTAATAATAAAATTATGTTCACTTCATATATATACATTCTCTTACTAATGAAATCTTGGTCTGGACTTCAGTATAACAAGCCAAATTAGCTGAGATATAGATGTTACACAGTATTCAAGAGGTGCCCTGGTGACCACATATGCCAGAGGACAAATGCAACCCTCACCCACCTCTGCATGGTGAGAGAGCAGAGATGAAACATGTTTTAGAAAATGTCAGAAGCAGCCTATCAGCTACAGAGATCTCAGTATACAGAGAAAGACCTCTCTTTCCAGGCACTTTTACTGAAGCATTGTATGTGCTGCTGGACAAGATGTGGCATATTCACACATAAGTTTCTTTTGTGAGAAGTCATCAACTTACTACAGTGTCCAATCTTTGTACATCTCACTGGTTGTGATCTTATATTTTTACTCAAGCAGCCCCTAAATTATACTAGAAAGAACACCTAGGAAAATTAATTTTTCCTGAAGGAACAGAACTAAACATTTTAACATTTTCCATGTATGCAATGATAACTCCTATACATGTCAAAATTATTTGAGGAAATAATACTTTTGAATGCTTCTGTAACTCAGCTGAGTTCCAAAAGCATAGTTAGGAGGAAAAAGAACCAGTGGAGTTATTGAGTTTTGACATTTGACTAATTACAGTGAAAGTCTGGGGCAAAGCAGCTAAAATTCCTGGTATGTATAGTGCAGAGATAAAATGATACTCCACCAAAATGATACTTGACCACTGTTTGATTTTCCTATGAGTCCCAGAAAGAGTGTATATACAGATCTAGAGCGCAAGAACAAAGCGAGAACTCCAATTCAATTTCTTATGTCATTCACAAGACAAATGATCAGCTTTTAAAATCTGACAAGACCAAAAAAATTCCTGAAAATCACATGTATATTTGGAAGGCCTATCAATCAGCTATTCCCATAATAATGTTGCATAACAAATATCTACAAAGCATCAGTGGAATATGACAATAAGCACTTATTTAGCTCATACAATGCGGATCTACTGGAACTAGCTAATCTGAACTGGACTTGGCTGAATGGTTCCCCTCCAAATGTCTCCTGTGATTAGCCAACTAGCTTAAAAATGTTTCTCATGGATAACAGAAGCAGAAGAAAGTAAGTGGATACACATGAAGTCTTCAGCCAGGCCTTAGATTTAGAACTGCAACCCTGGATGTGAGTCTAATTCTCTTAGCCAAAACTAGCCTTGCAACCAATCTCAAACTCAAGATCGTGGGGAGATAAACTGTAGTCCTATAATGGGAGAAATTGAATGGTAATATGGCAAAGAAGATGAATACAGGGAAGGGAATTGTGATTTGCCACAGTGGTCAACAAGCAGACCAAATGACATGCAGACCACCTGTGCACAGATTGGAGACAACCAGCAGATCTGACCTCCTAGGCCAAGTCCACTTCTGCAAGGTGTGTCCCCTCCATATAATACTTGGCCTTCATTACAATTAACTCTCTTCTTCCAGAGCAAGAAGTATGGATATTGATCAAATATCCTCTAGTCAATGCATACCTTCTAAAATAGTTCTACAAGAATAAAACTAATGCTTGTCCTTCCCCTTAGATATTATTCTTAAAATTCACTTAGGATAACACTAATGCTTGTGAATAAGTATAACTATTCAAAATTTGTTAAAATTTTATATTATTTGTACACAGAGTGGCATTCACTAGTTATTGTACAACAATTATGTGGAGAAGGAATAACGACTTCTCTCAGTCTTTGCCAAGCTTTAAAGATATGGCCATCTGGGTGTGGATAGCATGAACTTTGAAATTTCTCTTTAGAGATTTCCAAATGCATTAAATTCTCAGTAGGCTTGGCAGTAATTATAGAAATGATTGTGCTATGACGACTAAGTGAGAAAGCTAGACCTAGCAGTCAGGTACTTAGGAATTACTATAAAGATTTTTTTTAATAATTCAAATGGGTATTGGCAACTTAACCGTGTATGTCCTTGCATTCTGAAAGGGTATGAATCCATTCAAATTATGTTTTCCTAGTAATAGTACAAATCTTTTTTAGAATCAGAGGGATTAAAACAGCACTTGCCATTTCTTTGATTCGAGGATCATACTTTTATAATTGTCATGTGTCTTCACAAACTTTCTTGTTTTTCTTTTTCAAATATCTAGCCAGAGTATTTTATCTCAGAATATTTAACTAAGTTCAAAGCAGCAGCTGTTCTTGGTTAATATCTTCAGGTTTAATCAGTACACACACTGCAAACTAAAACCTGCACCAGGTGTTTGTTTTTAAAATTAGCAAGTGGATACACACCCTTCAGATTTGTGTTCTACACTCCTCTCCCTGGCATTCTCCAAATCAGAACATTTCAAGGACATCAAAGCAGTCTTTACACTTGGGAAAGCAAGCATATTTTTCAAAATATAAACACCATTAGGAAAAAGTGAGATGCATATTTTGTTAGCTATCCGGATTAGCAAAGACTGTTATTAGAAAATGCATTTTTTGTACAACCATAGTATCACAAAGGCATACAAATACATATTCACTAGATAATCCCCTTTAAGGATTATCCCCTAAATAAGGTATGGCATCTAGCTTCTAAGGATGTAACTCTTTGAAAGACTCTTCTAACATGACAGCTAAACAAATGTAAGCCAACTCTGTTTAAGAAAATCAAATGAGGAGGAGGAGCCAAGATGGTGGCCGAGTAACAGCTTCCTTGCAACTGGGCTGGGTGAGACTAGGGAGAGAAGACTTCAGGCATCTCTGGCTGGCGAGATCTGCCCAGAAACATCCCTTTGGGGACACAGGGAAACAGCGTGAGACTTCTGGACCCCCTGAGGAAGGCAAAAGCAGTGGAGATCTGGCAAGTGGTTGCGTGTGT
>CAUYON010078933.1:0-19870 GCA_963573935.1 Arctocebus calabarensis
GTTTAAATCTAAAATTTCTTTACTTAGCTTCTTATTGGAGGATCTATCCAACACTGCTAAAGGAGTATTAAAATCTCCAACTACTATAGAGCTGGAGGAAATCAAGTTACTCATGTCTTTTAGAGTTTTTCTTATAAATTGAGGTGCATTCTGGTTGGGTGCACAAATATTAATAATTGAAATCTCCTTGTATTTAGTATTACCTTTAACAAATATGAAATGTCTATCTTTATCCTTCCTTACTTTGGTTGGTTTAAAGCCTATTGTATCTGCAAATAAAATTGCAACACCTGCTTTTTTCTGTTTTCCATTTGCCTGGAATGTAGATGACCATCCCTTCACCTTGAGTCTATATTTGTCTTTTAAGGTAAGGTGAGACTCTTGTATGCAGTAGATTACATATTCTTTAATAAAAGAAAATCACATTCTAACTGCTTGCCTGCTTAGACTCAAGTATTAACTGACTATTCTTCAAGAACAAGGTCTATCTTCTCATCAGATTTAAGTAAGTTCATCTTTCCTCTATTTCTCTAAATAATCTTTTTGTGATAAAAAATGCAAAATATATACCTTTATATAAATTGTAAACAATGGAACTAAAGTTTCAAATAAAGTGAGAGAAAATAGACTGAGAAATTCCACAAAACTTGCTAGTACCCTGAAATAGTCTAACAATTAAATTTTAGAATGAATTCCCATAAATATTCTAGATGCATTAATCATATCTACAAATACAGAAAGTAAAGAAAAGAATTTATCTGATTAAATTATTCCATACAATGAGTAAATTTTGATATGTCAGCCAGATATATATTTGGAGAACAGGCCTGATTTAAAAGAATCCTTTTGTCAGTATTGATTAAGTGAATCAAATAATGAATTTCTACTTAAAATGTGACAAGTGCCCACCAACCCCCTTAAGGATTCTCTTGGGGAATCTACAAGTTAATAATAGAAATACATCAGGTAACATTTGGGGGACTTGCCTATCCTAGTTTTTACTCCTGCTCTCCATAAAGAGTCTTAATAATTGATTTATGTTCTTCAAAAAGAGCACTGTGATTTGAAATATGTTCATACAAAATTAAAAAAAAAAAAAACAAACAGCTAACAATTATTCAGCCCTTGCCATGAAGATGTCTTTATTGGAATAGAAAAAATATATATAGGACTGGGAAGGTACCTCCTATTTTACTGCTTTTTTTATGTTTAAATTTCAAATGGATTATATAAAATATTTCTACATATCAATAAGAAAGGAATCTTATAGAAAATTGGTAAAGAGAGTGATAAGTAATTCCAACAGAAAATAAATATTTTAAAAGATGATCAGCATGACCATGAATTACAGAATTGGAATTTAAAAATAAAAATATAATATTAGTGTAAATTATATTTGGTTTAGCACTGGTGAAGACACATGGCCGCCTTCAGTGTATGTTGTTGCTAGGAGAAGGCACTATGGCTGCATGGACCCATCTCCACTGTGAGCAGGATGGTGAACCAGGAATTCTGTGTATGGAATGATATCTCTTAGAAATACTCGTATGCCAAGATATGTAAACTAGAAGTTAATTATAAGTTTAATTTACTAATAGAAAAATGTGGGCAACATTCTCAACCATGAAGAAATAGTAAATAAAATATCAATCTCTGCTATGAAAATGTATGAAGAAATTAAAATTAATAAATTATATGAAAAGAACTCCAATATACAGATTAAGAGGGAAAAAAATCAAGTGGCAATAAATATATAAGGTACTTGCATTATTACATTGACAGGAGCAAATATGATTTAATTCTGAGACACACAAAAGTGGGTCTTCACCTTTAATTCCATATACTTCTGGGTTTTGGAATAATTTGTAAAGTATTCTTGTATTACACATGTAATTAAAAGGCAATAAAAACACGAAATACTTTTGGATCTTCTAGTTCACTCAGTAAGTTATGGTGCTCAGTGATACATATAAAATTGTCTGGCTTACTTTTTTTATATTCTATGTATGTTTTTAAATACTCACTGAAATTTAGAATTATGAAAAACATAATAAAATACCATATTAGAAAAAGTAGCATGTTTAGAATCATAGAATTTTGCACTTACTCTTTAGACAACCTTTTTTAGAAATCTCTGGAAATTTGAACCTGAGTTTTCTCTATTTGAAATCCTATCTGTCCTGGTTCACTTCTTATTTCCATAACCCTATCTACCCTAACTCAACTGCTGGAGTTACTCTTAAATTCAAAAGGATTCCATAAAATTGACTTTGCAAACAGCACAGCATTTTATGCATTGATGGTTAGAGATGCAGATATTTACATTAAGACTACTGGGGGGAAAAACCCAAATCAACTCATTTTTCCATGTGGGTTTCCTATCTCACCTTGGAGGTATCCTGATATCTATAGATGAAACTCCAGATTCAGCTACTTATACTTAATTTACATTTCAAAAATAATACTGTAATCCAAATAATTTACATGGTGTTATTTTTTAAAGCCCTTATATTGTTTCAGAAGTCAATATTGATGCTTTTCTGGATTCCTATAATCAAAATATTTATAAGACTAAAGGCAGAGGAAAATGTGTACGTTTTTTCCCACAGAACATTGGTTAGCAGCTTTTTGTGTTATGTGGCTGTCCCGAGGCAAGGTGCTGAGAATAAGCATAGAGTATATCTGTCTGTTATTTTAGAAGGAAAAAAAAGTATTAGAATCATTTATAAAATGGAGTAAATGTTTTTGTTTTAAAACCACTCAGGTTAAATATCTTTTGTTATATGATTAAGATAAAAAGATGAGAGTGTGTAAGAAGGTAGATACATAAAATCAAGAAATTATATGATCCTCGATGAAACCCGAACCATTTTTGTTTATCTAACATTTACCCAAAAGTCTTCCCAGAAAATAACCAGACTAACAAGGAACTTCATGGGTTGCAAGGTAATGCATGAGAATAATTTTGGCAGTAGAATAAGGATGTTTACTTTAGAAAGTGACAATTAACTCACAAAGAACAAAAAATAAGAGAAAGAAAAGAAAGAGGGAAGACAGTAAGAAAATGATTCCGACTGAAGGTTATAACAGCTTTACAAATAAAGAAAATGGCTCAATCAACAGTTCACGCCCTTCTGACAGATCATTGAGAAAGCTCTGTGTCAATAGTTTTGACGTTCAAGCTCCTGTAGAAAATAATACAGTTAAAAAAAAATCAAGCAAGAAGCTATAAAATATGAAGAATCTTGCAGTCACTTCTTCCAGCAGATACAGGCCACTGATCAACTGATTTATATATTTTAAAAATAACCCAAGATTAATGATTTTTAAAAATGACAAAGAACCTCAGCCTTTGATGGAAAAGTGAACAAAAGCTGTTGGGGGATGTGCCCTGCTGAATCGTGGGTCCTATGCAAATGACAACATGATAGCTTGGACTTTAGCCTGAATGCCTAATCAAGTCTCCAAATGCAGAAATTTCTCTCACCTTAAGATTTTTTTAATAAAACAAAGTAACAAAAGTTAATGGCCTGCCAGCTGTTCACCACAGGGAGTTTGTTTCATGGAAATTGAAGGAGGAACTTAATTTTGAATTTGTGGGAACATTTCCCCGCCATTTTTCCTTGTTTGTCTCAGGTTGCTTTTCGGGTTTGTTGACCAAAAGGAGTAGTACCACACTGGGACCCTTTCGGGGCTATTCATCTCTGCATTAGAACAAGATGTGTTTAACTCGCCCTGCATTTTGTTTTCTTGCCAGGGTAGAGCTACAAGTAGCAGTAAAATTATCTTGAAACAACAGTTGCTCTGACAATGTTTTATCAGCTCAACGTTTTGAAAAAGTAGCAAATGAATCAATGAAATATCAAGAAACATAATCAGATACTCCAGCTGCAGCCTTCTGTGAACAAGGCCCTGTTCTGCAGCTTCTAAATTTAGGGCACATGTGTTCACCCAAGCATTTTTGAAAATTAAAACATTCACTTGGGTGGTCTCCAGGTTTATACATGTACAAAGACATCACTGTAGAAAAATCGGTTTTTTCAAAGGAGTTAAAGAGTGAGGGAATTATGTGCATATCCCGGAAGTGGTTGAAGCAAACAGAGAAAAGAAAAGGATGGGAGTTGAGAATGAAAGAGAAATAAAAACAGTCAGCTATTTCCCATCTTATAGAGCCACACTAATTAACTATTTAAGGAGTGTGTTTAACAATCATCTACATGTGGAAATCTGCACAAGGGCTGGACTTAGTTCTTACTCTCCCCATCAGGGGCTCCCAACTTTGAAGAAAGAGCATGGATCATCTAAAATCTAATCTCTTTGTATGGACTTTCAGACCCTACCAAAAAGAACTTGAATTTTGGAAGGAATCTCAGAAGATTTTCCTTCAGGTGGTAAATGACCCACAACTTGCAAAACACTGCTTTAGATTCTCATAAGAAGAAAAAGACAAAAACACTGTTAAGAAAAATTTCACTACCCATATGGGTAGCTTATTTCTTGGATATAAACAAAAACTAGGCATATCCATTTTATTTGTCTATCATAAGTGTTTTATAGTCCACTGAAAGAGAAAGTAGAAACCCAATAAATATTTGTTGAATATGCAACCGAAAGAATAAATATTCAAACAGATTTACCCAATGTGTAATTCCCTGGGTACTCAAATTTTATAACCTTGAATAAGAAATCCCTATTTGAAACTGATTAACTTTCTGCACAATTTACAATTTAAAACAAATTCTTGTGCTACTTCAACAAAAGTAAGCAAAAGAGAAACATTAGTGGACAATAAATGCTGCTTTTGTTCCTCCCTGGGAACATTTTACCTTAACGCTCTCACTCCTGCTCATGGTGGTAAAGTGGCAAAATGGTCCGTGTCTATACCTGAAGGAAGGTCAACAAACGCACGGTGTCTCAAACAGCAGCCCAAAGTCACTGTACATGGGAAAACGGGAAATTGCAGCTAGATGTATTTATAAAACATTCACTGTAAAATTTTACAAAGAGGTGGCCAAAACAGAGAATATTTTGTAAATACTTTGTAAAATTTTGTAATGAATATTTTGGGTTATTTTATTTTATTTTATTTTGTAGAGAGTCTCACCTCATAGCCCTCAGTAGAGTGCTGTGACGTCACACAATTCACAGCAACCTCCAACTCCTGAGGTTAGTCGATCCTCCTGCCTCAGCCTTCCGAGTAGCTGGGACTACAGGCACCTGCCACAACGCCCGGCTATTTTTTTGGTTGCAGTTTGGCCAGGGCCGGGTTGGAACACTCCACCCTCGGTATATGGGGCTGGCGCCCTACTTACTGAGCCACAGGTGCTGCCCCTGTAATGAATATTTTGTAGATCAAGTTACATTTAGCTCCAATTTCTCCTGAGTATGGCAACTTTAGAGAGAACTTTTGGGACACCCTGTAGAATACAGAATCCATAATTCATCTGACCAGTCTCTGGCTGTAAGGGCAGTATTCTCCAAGTTCAACCATGTGTACAATGTCTTTATAATTTTGGTCATATCCTTATTAAGACATGTCAATGTATCACACCAAAGAACATGGGCATTTGCTATAGACACAACCTGTTACAGATTAATTTCAGTTGTCTCCTGAAATCTCTGGCTTGTTTAATTAGCAGTATTTTCCTACACCATATTTAAATTAAAAATCTCAGCTATTAAAGTTAAAAAGTCTTTGTTCATCTACTACCTAAAATTAGCTTGTGTCCCAGTCGTGTTTTATTCACATTTTGAGAAACCACGCTTCAAGAGATCAAGACCCGGACATAGCAAGCAGGCCTTCAGATCCAGCCCTCCTGTTGATTTTGCCAAAGTTATCCCCTGCTCACCTGGCAGGCAGGGTCTTCCAAATCTTCCCACATACAGGGAATTCTTAAAATGATCAAAATACTTCAACCCTAAAGAACCACGCATTCGCCATCTCTTCTCCAATGGTCTTTGGCAAAGATAATACAGAAATATGACTATAGGGGTTTTTTTCTGCCTCTTCCAAGGTGGTAACATAAAGGAAGGCCCCTGCCAGAACAGAGTAGTGAACTTGGGTAATTGTCCATGTTATTTACAGAAAAAAATTAAGTCAACCTGATACAATTTTCCAAAATAACTGACTATGATGAGGTGACATTATCCTCAAATTACTAAAATAGTATCTATCATTTATATTTGTCTAAGAAGAATTGGCTTGAGTATGATGGGGGCATATTTTCTAATTTAATTAAAATTTTACCTTAATCAGGTAACAGATTTATTGTGTTTAGTTTTACTTACGTCATTTATGCTTCATGACAGATTTAGGAGCTTAAAAGAAATTGGGGAAAGTGTCATAAACTATGAAAGAAAGATGTGCATGTTCATAGTTTATATTATAGAGTAAAAAACTCAGGGAAAAGAAGAAGAGGGAAACTTCAAAGCTACTTCTGATATTTAACTTTGCCTTGAAATTAATATCTGCATCTATTAACATTTGGGGGGCGAAGTTCTAGGAAGGTGACGTTTTTGTTTCTATAAATTTTTACATAATCTCAAAATAATAAATCAGGTCCATACAGGAAATTGAAAACTCTGTGGATATTATCAGCACTTTGCCCATGAAATCATAGAGTGTATTGAAAAGTGAATTCTTAATTGGACCGTGATCTATTTGAATTGTTGGTACTTTTTAAGTCACTTCAAATGGGAATTTAATCTCCTAAGCGATCCAGCCCCTTCCGTTTAGTTTGCCAAAGTTATCAGCTGCTTCTTTCTGTCCATGAAAGGGCATGAAGTTAATGTCATTTGCATAATTTAGCTTTATATTTTCAATTAAATGTATTTATCACTTAAATGTGACTAAAACTCAACATCTATCACTATCAAATTATTATAGCATTTCGGTTTCCTACTGAGATGGGAATATACAAATTAAATTGGCTGTTAACAACATTTTCATTTTAGATTTAACAATGATTTTACACAAACCACTTGGTGTAGTCTGAGATACCCCAACTCAGCAGAAGTATTCAGAAAGCCCACGATTTCCTTGGAGTAATGACGAGAACCAGATGATTAACTCACCATAATGATACAGAAATGGATGTGAGGACAAAGGAGGGGACGCAATGCCTCCACAGCTGTGAATAGAAAAATAACTTGTGCGATTTCCTGGGCAGGTGTTTTTACACTAACTAGACCCAGTGAGTATCTTTTGCTCTTACTATGATACTGGGTTAATAGCAGCCATGAGTTAAGGAAGGGGACTCTGTACGCACCACTAATCCTGTGACAAGCCCTTGATTAATTATTCTACGCAGATATCATATTTCATTTTTGTAACAACTCTGCAAAGTAAATATTATTATTCTCCCTTTTGCAGACAATGAAGCTTGAGTTGGAGAAATCAAGTAGATTAAAGTATATTATCAGAGCCTCCGAGCTAGTTAACAAAGGAATCTGATCTCAAACTAAATTCATCTGATTGCATCACCTGAAGACTTGGCCATGAAGCTGGACGTCACGTTGTAAGCGAGCCTTTGAGAAACCATAGTTATCATCTAAAGCTGCCTTCATAACCTTTATCACTTAGATTCCTGTGACGGCTGCCTTTACTCCACACCAACAGCTGCATCAGCAACATGTATTTATTTAAATAGTAAAGCTTTAAAATCTCTCCCAAAAAACGGAGTAATATTTTTATATTTTCCATGAAGACAGTGGCCTTTATGCTCTGATTTTCTATGTTTCTACGGTATCTCTAGTATTTGAGAATCTCAGCTAAAGGATATAGGAATGACAGAAAAATACATTAAAGCAAAAAAAAAAAACTTCACAAAAAAGAAATTCAAAACAGGAAAATGAACCTGGAAATATTTGAAATCATAAATGAAGTTAGTACAGGTATCAACGGTAGCTTTGAAATCATGTTTTAATTTTTCTGGAAGATGATTTTTATACACATATATGCATAAAATTTTATAACTGCATGCAAAAATATTTTTATAATAAATAGTTCCAATCCCCTTAAGCAAAAGACCCTACTGAAATTGTTACTTCCCCGCTTCTGTGGACCACTTGAAGAAGTTTAGCTGATACTGCAGATATAAGCTATCAATTTAAACAACACGCCCTCCATTATGGAGTAAAGAGTAGAAATGTGTGTCCTTCGGGATTTTAGTAACTTATGAACATGGCAAGCAATGACACAAGCATTTGGCTGAGACTTGCTAAAAATGCAAAGGAAAATGTAAGTGTAAAATACATTAAATTTCAAGTCAGTAAAGGGTGGTTTGAAAACTTTAAAAAGAAATGCACTCTGGCAGCGCCTGCGGCTCAAAGGAGTAGGGCACCAGCCCCATATGCCGGAGGTGACGGCCAAAAACTGCAAAAAAAAAAAAAATTCTAGGAGAATCGGCCTCAGCAGATCACCTCATTTCTACCTGAACACTAAAAGTGATACGCAAGGGAAGTTCCCCATGTGCGTATGTGTGTGTACGTACACATAACTGATCCAATTTCAATGGGATGGATACATTTAAAGCAGATATTTAGCTCAGATTGAGCTAATTTATTGTGAATAGGAATTGTACTCAAATTTGTATTTATTGAGGTTTAATTTTTTAATATTTTCAATGTGACCTTTTGTTTGCAGTCTCTTGTTCTTGTCAATCAACTCGATTTTGCTACACACAATACTTTTCTGTATTGTAATGTCGGTGGTTGATAACAGGTCACCGTGCAAAAAACAGGTTCCATATGACACTGTATGCTTTGTAGATAGGGAACATGGATTTGCACCCAGAGTATTTAAAGAGAAATTGATTACGTGATTCACTGCCTCTGTGAGATGATAATAAACCACTGACAGGACATTCCTTTCTCTCCCACACTAGATTTCTCATCCAGCCTCAATGTGTCTGGCACCATCTCTGACCTCTCTCTCCTCCAGGTCTCATGTTTAATAATCGAGTCCCGTAGTTCCACTGTCATGGGTCTCTCAAATCAATTTCTTCCTTTCTGTTCTTATTGCCACCACCATATTTCAGTCTTGCATTATGACAATCTATTCTGTCACAATACAGGCTTCACGCTAATCAATCCTGAAAATGCCATCAGCTTAATCTTCATAAAATGCAATTCAGGACATGTCACTCACCTGCTCAAAAATTGTCAACAGCTCCCCCATGCTAGAGAACCAAGTCTACAATTTTCAGGTTAGAATTCAGTATCCCCTGCACGATTATGACTGTGGGATGTTTAGTTTCTCCTTGGGTGGCAGGACCATTTTTTGCCTTTGCGTGTGTAGCCCAGAGATTGGCATATAGACGTCTA
This sequence comes from Arctocebus calabarensis, assembly GCA_963573935.1. Lineage (NCBI taxonomy): Eukaryota > Metazoa > Chordata > Mammalia > Primates > Lorisidae > Arctocebus > Arctocebus calabarensis. Next base: position 9,325 of record CAUYON010078933.1, read on the forward strand.
TGTTCCCTTCCACACATTCCACTGTGAACGTGGACAATTCCATGTTACATTTAGTGAGCAGAAGAGTGTGCCGTTGTGTATAATTTCCTCTGTAGTACAGTATTCATTAATTCGGGAGTTTTTCTATTACACGTTTTAAGAATGACTTATCATTGATGGCCTCTCCACAGTCACATCACTGTTTACTTTATAATGTCAAGGTGAGGATGAAGCACATGCTCTCTGCTGCCTCTCTGTGGAGGGCACGCTCCTCAAGGTCAGGGGCTGGACCTGACCCACAGTCCTCCTCAACCTGTCCTTACCTCCCTTTCCACTTTCTCAGTAACGAGGGATAAGTCCAACAGAAATGTGCGTTAACTGCTGAATGTCCAGCCATGGAAAAATCAGCTCAGAGAAAAAGAATGTGAAACGGTATTTCCAAAGGCCCTACCTCTCTGGAGTAATTCTTTTACTTTGCTGAGAGCTGGATTACACGGCTGCATTAGCAGTCCTCACTTCGAGGTTGTCAATGCCGCCGCCTCTCTCTGTACAAAGAATGATTACAGACGAATCTCCACGTGGGTAATTCAGATGGGAGATCACTTATCGGGACACTTGTGCTCAATTCAGAACTAAAAATACTATCGGGACCCCATAAATGTTAAATAGCACTAAGAATAATAATAACTAATCTCTCCCTAGGACGTGTGCTCCTGAGTACACACACTCGAGTTTTTTCCAATTACAATTCAAGAACATCTCCGGTCCTTTTATCCAGGGCCGTTATCCAGGCTCTTCTGGAAATGTTTTATTCAGGTAGTGCGTCTCCTCTGCACAGTCTGTGATTTAGAATTCAGCTCTCTAATAATGAGTGGAAATTGGGATCTGAAAGAGAAAAAAAACACCATTTTCTCGAATGATGAATGCCACAGAAACACATTGTCTTAATCTGAAAAAAATAAGGTAAAATAAATGAAAGCCTGAAACAGATTCCCAAACAGCCAGAATCTTAGACCTTCCGAAACAAAGAGAAAAGGCAAATTAAACCCCAACTCAATTCTATTTTTTGAAGTATCCACGATCACGTCTGTAATATCAGCATAATGACGTGAATAGCATCAAAACATGTGCTGAGAACATCTGAGCAGCCTGTCCAGACAGGTGCACATCCCCAGGGGACGTGGATTGTGGGTACGAGTGACAACGAGAAAAAAACCCTGGTTGTTGTGGTGGCGGCTGTGGTTGTTGTTTCTGGTGGTAAGAGATAGAGGCCTGACGTCCACTGGACAGCTTGGCTCAGCCCTTTCACTCTCCAGTTCAAACCAGGGACGCGGGGGCAGCCCTGAGCACGAAAGCTTTCCGAATGAATCAGCTTTGTTTCTCCCCAGCTCAGGGCGTTGTGTAATCCCCGTGAGACTTCCCTGTGTTTAACTGTGGAGCAGGCTGCTCTGCCGTGATGTCGCATCAGCCTCAGGCTGACACCTATCTGTGTGGTCATTCTTGGAGAAAAACAGAAACAAAAGCAGCCGGTCTTAGCATGTCTGGGAGCTGCTGAACGCAGAGCTCGCTGGGTCCCGGGGAGGCCACGGGGACTCACAGCCACCGACTCCCGCACATGGAGCAGCGGCTGAGACAAGTGGCTCAGCCCGAATCTGCCGGCCCAACAATGATCCACCCGGGGACGGGGACACGTTTGGTGCCAGCCCATGTGTAAACGGCCACCAGGACAAAAGCCGCTAAGTCTCAAACAGGCGTGTGCTGTCGGGGACTGACCCTAATCTCCCCGCATAGTAACGACCCGGACAGAGGAGGAGGCACCTGCTGCGCCGATCCGGACTCTGCAGGCAAAGCAGAACCCGGGCGCACCTGCCACGCGCGGAAACACAGCCGGACTCCTAAGATGCTTATCTACATTTTCCGGTCTTACATTCTCAAAAGGATCAGTTCAGGAAGATTTCAGATATGTGCAGGTTAGAGAAAATCACAAAGAACTTCTGCAGCCTTTTATCTGTTCTGAATCCCTTACTTGCGCTACCTGTAAAATTACTTTTGCTGTGGTTCCTGAGCGTACGCTCTGATAAGATTGCTGACATAAATTATTTCTGTGAAGGAGCACAAACAAGTGACCTGGAATGAAAAATCCTTGTTAAAAAAAAAAAAGCAACCCAATTTCATTGCTCTATACTTGAGCCAAATTAAATATATATATGTATACACACATTTATATACATATATAACTTAAAATATACATATATGTATACATACACACAGATATATATATATAAACTCTATCTTGCAGGTAAAATAACTCAAAATATATTTCAAAATTCCCTTCAGAATTTTAAGATATTTTGTAAACATTAACTTTTCTTTCCCTTTTGCTTCTATGGAAGTAAGACTACAATTGTACCTTCTCCATAAACATTTTCTCAGCTTAGTAATTCAAAAAATTTTCTGTTCAATTTAAGGACATTTGCTATCCATTGTAAACTCCAAAATGAGAGAGACGGCACTGTTCCATAATGTCAAAAAACTTACTCTAGGCGTGGAAATTACATGCTCAGAAAAACAAAATATATAGATAAAGACCTACAAGCTTTGAGATATGAAAACAATGGTGGAATGGAAAATAATAAATTAAAAATTACATTTTCAAAAATTAAGGCATCAGGAACAAGTGAAAAAAAATCAACAGAGATAAAAGGTAAGTCCTTCCCCTCCAAAAAAGAATATTGTAAATAATACTCAAATAGACAAAATAAAATAAAGTTATATTTGTGTATTTCTTACTGAAATGAAAGGTATATAAGGGGGAAATAGTTAATTACCTTTTCTAATACTAACGCTGTTCTAGATACTTTGTATAAAAATGAATAAAATGGACTAATTGTATTCCATAGAACTTAAGGAGTTTTGGAGTGAAAATAACATCTTTGTGCAGACACCTTTAGCATCAATATTCTGTGTCTTTCGAATAAACTCTGGAGGCAAACTTTCATAACCAAAAGGCTGAAATGTTTTTATGAGAATTGATTCATAACCCAAGCTCTGGGTGAGGGCGTGTTTCTCCCAAGCCTCTGAAAACACAGCCACGATAACAGAGTAAAAGCTATTGGGGTTTTTTGTTTGTTTGTTTTTTGCAGTTAGTATATGGGGCCAGAGCCCTACTCCTTTGAACCACAGGTGCCACCCAAAACTGTTGGGTTTTATCCCAAAAGATATAAGTCATATATCATATATATCTTTCTTAGGTAGACTTTGACTTTTGATATTATATTTTAAGATGGCTTGCTAATATCAACAGTTATATGATTTTCCTCTAGTACTATGAAATATTTTTTACATTTCAGACATTAACCAATTGCATTGTGTGATGTCAGCATCAAATTTGTTTTTCCAAGAGGTGAGCCTTCTATTGCCACACTGTTAATGGATCAAGCATCATTTTTCACTAAAGATTCATTTTCCAGTATAAGTTCCTTTCTTCTAAGGCATAAAGTATAATATTCTAAAAATAGCTTATTAAAACCATGCACCTCCCCACACACGTCAGTAATTCTGTCTGGCATTATGACTGTGTGTTAACTTCTTACTGATCTAAGAGAATTCTAAGTTCCCTCCTATTTTCACCTAAAAGCTCATGATTTCAAAAGCCATCATTTGTTTTCTATTTTTGTATAACTTACCATCTAATATGTCTGATCTGATTTCATTGGCCAAATCTTTTCATGAACAGTGGCCAGAAAAAGATACAATAGACGTTGCCAGAAAAGACCTCCACCTGTAATTATAAAATTCTTGCTATTTGGATGAATCTTGGAGCTAACAAACTCACTCACATTCCCGTTGAACAGGAACCTGATTAGGGGTCTACTACCCTGACATTATACTCTTGGAGGAACTATTAGCAGTAGTATCTTAGATCTACTAAGATGAAAAAGAAAGAACAAAGGGTGTAAGATACTTCTAAGACCAGAATGTGTAAATGGAGGCGCAGAGAGGTAATTGGTTAGCTATTGGATTCTTCTTTCCTAAAATTCAAAAAAAGAGAGAGAGCTGATTTATGAAGAATTGAAATATCTGTTCTTAAATTACTAAATCTAGTGCAGAAGCCGCACTGCAGCAGGCACCACATCCCAGTTACTTGGGGACTTTGCAAACTAAACACACACATATGCCACCCACTCCATATCCCTGGAGGTCTTACTAGGTCTCCCATTTGCCATAAAAAAGAACACTACAAAGTAAGTCATTGCTTCTGATGAAAGTGTTGAGAATAATTTATGCATTAATTAAGAAACTGAGAAACACTTTTACATTGAGTAAGATTTTACTCATTTAATGACCCAGTACATGTTTCCTGAGCAACTGCGCCTGCTGAACTCCTCCGCTATAGGACAAGGCAGCAGGAGAGTTAAACTCACCGTCAAACGGAGCAGCAAGTGAGACGAGGAAAGACACATAACAGGGGGGACGCAGAGCACCAAGGGACTTGTGCAGAGAGAACACCAACCTGGGCTCGGCCAGCGAGGGACAGATGTTCAGTGGGACTGGCATGGAAACCTAGAAACTGTAATAAAGTAGTTAGGCAAAAATCAGTAAGGGAAAGCTGCTAACAGAGGCAATGGCCTGTGTAAGCCCCCAGAGTGAGAGATGGAACTGTGTTGGAGGAAATAAGAATGAATCCAGAATGACAAGAGGGTCAAATCCAAGTGTAAGGAAGGGAGAGGAAATCAAGAGAATTGCTGAGACTAAAAATGAGGCTTGGAAAGTGAACAGGTGTCAGATAAGGAAAGGCCTGTGAGGCCACACAAAGGCATTTGGCTTCCACCAAAGGCAGTGTGCATGAGCAGGTGGATATTCCAAGCAGGAAATTTACCTAGTTCCTCCTTCAGAGAAAAAAATAAAATAAAACTGTCCAACAACAACATACAGAACATGTAGGAGAGGGCAAGTCTAGAGTCATGGAAATAAGTTACTACTGAAAACTGTTTTGTGTTTACTTCTGCACAAAATTCAAGTAAATATTAAAGAACCAGAACTCTTTTGCTAACTGTTGATCACTCTGTGAATTAGCTAGTTAAAACACAGTGTCTTGTTATACTTAATAATTGCACTGTTTATAATCTAAATTGTTTGCTATCTGAGGTCTAACACTCAGAGAATTGATTAAATTGGGTAACTCCTCTCTTGAATGGAAGAAATAACCTTCAATAGAATGCTAACTACCTCTGAGAATTAGGTTTCACTCAGACTTCCATTGCCAAAGGCAGAAGAAATTGATTTTAGGCTGGGTGGACCAGTTCTTAATACATATTCCCGCAGGGAGAATGTTATTTTAATAAGATGCTTCTATAAGCCACGTGCTATTTAAAACAGAAGGTTTTCTCTTTGTTTCTATAAGCAAAAACAGAAAAGGCCCTGTTCGTCCTTAAGTTCACAGTAAACATCTGTGACATAATGTAATGCCAATCGGCTTTCTGTAACGTCTCTGCCAGTTCAGCTATTTACATTTTTTTAGACAACAACTTCCCTAGAAAAAAAATAAATCTATGTCTAATATTTTTTAATACCCTTAATTAAGACCTACGTCCTCTCATATTGATCCATCAGGAGTTGTTCTCTTGATTTCTTAGCCATCATTTTGCTCTACTCCTATTACCCCAGAGCCAAAGTAAAAGCAATCAAATAATTAGAAATTGTGGAGGGGATAATAAAACAAACATCTTCATCTCAGAGATTAAGGCAAAACATGGAGGGTATTAAAATGTGAGATGATTGAATCTCACAATCTGCCCAATTCGGATGCTGAGTCACAGATTTCACTCAGTGGAATATGAGCACATGAGATTGCTCAGAACTACCCCTGTATTGGGGAGGGGGGGTGTTTAAATACCTATTTATATTCATGTTCATACCTATACATTATCCTTTACATTTTTTAATTTCAGTACATGTTTTCTAATTCTTGTATTATTTTCACATATTATGTCATGCTTACAAATATACAAATTCTCGTTCATGTAGATAATTTGCATATATAACAACATTAATATTACAAATCAAATTCACTACTCAGTTTTATCACTGTGTAGTCTTTATAAAAGTCTCTTAGAGGAATTTACACATCTTAACATTTATTTTTAAAAAATAGTTACTTTCAGCTTTTCAAGTTGTGGTTGCTATCATGGGCCTTTAAAAACAATTTTAACAAAACAATTAAAAATAATTTTAACAGGCTCAGCACCTATATCTCAGCGGCTAGGGCTCCAGTCACATACACCAGGGCTGGTAGGTTCGAACCCAGCCTGGGCCTGCCAAACAACAATGACAAATACAACAAAAGAATTCCTGAGCATTGTGTGGCAAGTGCTTGTAGTCCCAGCAACTTAAGAGGCTGAGGCAAGAGAGTCACTGAAGCCCAAGAGTTTGAGGTTGCTGTGAGCTGTGACGCCATGTGACGGCACACGTCAAGGGCAACGTGATGAGAGTCTGTTTAAAAAAAAAATTAAAATAAAATCAAAACTAATAATAATAATTTTAAATAACTTTAACTTTTTTCTAACCATTAGTGGCAACCAGCTTATTTGCATGATATGCAGATTAATATTTTAAAATTTTCTTAATTATGCATTTTATATTGCTATCATTAAAAAATAGAGCTATCACACAAACTACATGAATTCATAAACACGATTATATTAAAATTGCATGGCCGACAATGTTTAAGTAAAATTAAAATAAAACAGGATATAGAATGGACTTGAACTTGTGTTTCTCTGTGTGAGCTTAGACAGGAAGGAAAGAAAGAGAGTTCAAGTCCAAATGGGACTTAGATAAGGCAAAAATTATAGGGTGGTTATGCTTAGCTAAGCTAAGAATGAATAAACTTGACCATCTTCATAGAACTTACTGAGTTGCAAATTATCCAGATCAGAAAAAATTCAGGACTGTGGGCTCCCTGACTTCTATGAGAGTGGCTGGCAGAAGGGCCACATCAGCCAGAGAGCTGATACTTCTACCTAATAAGAAATCATTTTCTGCTCCTGCTATATGTTTCTGTATCCTTGGCTGATGGTTTGACTTTGGAAACACTCTTTCAGCCACAGTCTTGTTGGAATATTTATAGCTATCCTTTAAAAGTGGAAAGAGGGGGAAGAGCCAAGATGGCGGTCTATAGCCAGCTTTCACCAGAGGCTCCCATCCAGAAGGAGAGTTAAAGGACAGAAAACTAGCAAGAAAGCTGATGGTTTGGATCTGAGCCAAAAGAGAAGGTCAAAGAACGCACATCACCCCTACTGGGGTGACCTGCAACCCCAAGGACACAAACAAAGAGGTACAGAGCACATCACCAAGCAGATGGGAGTACCCTCTCCCATGAGAGTGGCTCACAGTATACTCCATACTTCCATACAAACAAGCAAGCAGAGTTCAGATGTCCTCCCACTCTACCCCATGGGAGAGATGCTCGAAACCTCCTACCCCTACTAGATGGCACTCTCCTGTATAAAAAAGGCATAAAACTGTATATATTCTCTACCTACAAGTTTGAACTCCTGGCACTCCCCTCCACTCTCACCCCAAGGTATGGAGGTCTGTCCCCCAAAGAGTTCAGATTCTTGGACATTTTCTCGAGGGTTGTGGACTGGGCACAGACTGTTGCTGATCTGTGCTGATTTTCCGGCTCAGGAGTGGTGAGAGGAAAGTGAGCCGAGAGGATGCCAAGTTGGAGAGGCAGTCCCCTGAGGCACAGTGTGGAGACACTCCCAGTCTCTCTGGGCAGCCAGGGGAAGCCGGGCAACTTCTCCAGTGGCAGCCACTGGCAGAGTGGACCGGCAACCAAAGCGTGTGAAGGATATGCCTGAGGCGGTACTGGCCGGGATGGAGCAGGGATTAGAATACACGTAGAGTCAGCCAACTCCCAGGGTGGAGGCTGCTTCACTTAGCTTCAGACGCACCTGGACCTCAGGGAATGAAAGCTGAGACAAAGGGCTGGAACTCACAAACTGAGTCACACCTATTTGCCACCCAATGTCTAATCAGGGGAAAATAGCTGTGACAGAAACAGATTCTGCGAATTTGTTCTGTTCTATCAGCAACATCAATCAGGGACAGGGCCGGAACTGAGTGAATCACTCCAGCCCCTATCAAATACCCAGGTTGTCAGGTCTCACCTCACCCTGCCAAACAGTGACAGGGAGTGGCTGACTGGCTAAGGAGCCACAGACCTCCCTGTGACCCAGGCAGGTGCAAACCTCTGGAGCATCTGCTCATTAGAGGAAACTGGATCACAGCCCTGCCGGGTTACCACTGACTGCGTGTGACAGAGGGGCAAGGTGGGGAAGGAGGTATCAACCTTCCCAGACCAATCTAGTTGCTGGGGGTGGGGGGGGGGTCCTGAGCTCACAGAGCACTGGAACACAGTATACTAGAGCTTCCAACAGATCCCTGCTAGGTAGTTGCCAGAGACTTTTTATCTCTTCCATTTCAGACCCGTGCTGGCTGGGACAATCAATTGGGACTTCTTCAACTGGGCCAATCATCCAAGGACTTTCCAAAGTGGTACCCTGGGTGTGTGGTAGTGGGAAGGTTTGATTTTGCTTTTCCAATTGTTGCCTGTGGGGGGTGCAGTAACTTAACTGCTGGTATTTCTCCACAGCTCAGATTTCAATCCAGAGTAACACATTCTCTAGGGTAAGACAAAGGACAGCTGAAAATAAGACAGAGCCACTTAAACCCACCACACAAAGAAGATCCCAAGTTTTGCAAGCAGTAGCACCGTACGGGTCCTTGGCAAAACTCTAGGGGAAAAGGTACAGACACCAGTCCCACCTTTCAAGCAAAGGACTGGTCAATCACTACTCCTAGAATCCCCAGCCCAACTTGTCCTTATCTACTCATCCAGCCAAACGGTGTAAAATTAATCATGGGGCGGAGTCAATGGAAAAGCTCTGGAAACATGAACAACCAAAGTAGATCAATACCCCCAAGGAACAATTTGGCAGATACAAATGATGATCCTATGCATTAACAGATGGCTGAGATGTCAGAAATCGAATTCAGAATTTGGATTGCAAACAAGATTAATAAAATATAGGAAAAGTTGGATTTAGAAATTCAGGGTGCATTTCAAAAATTGTTTCAAAGAAGTCAAGGAATTAAAAGACCAAATGACCAAAGATTTGGACACATTGAGACAAGAATTTGCAGACCTCAAAGATCTGAGAAACACAGTAGAATCCCTCAGCAACAGAATAGAACAAGCAGAAGAAAGGATTTCTGACATTGAAGACAAACCTTTCAAACGCTCCTAAACCTACAAAGAGGATGAGAAATGGAAGGCAAAAACAGATCATTCTCTCAGACAGCTCTGGGATAACTCGAAGAAAACCAATATTTGCCTTACAGGGATACCTGAAAATGATGAAGTGGCATCACAAGGCACAGAGTCTCTTCTTCATGAGATTATTAAAGAGAATTTTCCAGACATGCCAAAATATTCTGAAATTCAGATAGAGACAGTTTCAGAACCCCAGGATGACTCAACCTGAATAAAACATCCACCAGGCACATCATAATTAAGTTCACAAAAGTTAATATGAAGGAGAAAATTTTGAAAGCAACCAGATGCAAGAAATCTATAACCTACAAGGGGAAGAATATTAAAATAACTGCAGATCTCTCTGATCAAACCTCTCAAGCTAGAAAAGAAGGGTCATCAACTTTTAATCTCCTAAAACAAAATAACTTTCAACCCAGGATCTTGGATCCAGCTAAACTGAGTTTCATTTATGATGGAGAAATTAAATACTTTAATAACATCCACATGAAGAAATTTGCTATAACTAAACCAGCTCTCCAGTATATTCTAAGACCTATTCTTCATAATGACCAGTGTAATACTCCAACGCAAAAGTAAACTCACCCAGAAACTTTTTATCAAAGTCCAAGTTCCACAGCAACAAAAGGATTAAAAATGTCCACTAGATTTTCTCAAGATTTATCAATATTTTCAATTAATGTGAATGGGTTAAAGAGGCAGAGGTTGACTGACTGGATACAAAAACTCAGGCCAGATATCTCCTGCACACAAGAATCTCATCTTACCCTAAAAGATAAATATAGACTCAAGGTGAAGGGATGGTCATCTATATTCTAGGCAAATGGAAAACAGAAAAAAGTAGGTGTTGCAATCCTATTTGCAGATACAATAGGCTTTACACCAACCAAAGTAAGGAAGGATAAAGATAGACATTTCATATTTGTTAAAGGTAATACTCAATACAAGGAGATTTCAATTATTAATATTTGTGCACCCAACCAGAATGCACCTCAATTTATAAGAAAAACTCTAATAGACATGAGTAACTTGATTTCCTCCAGCTCCATAGTAGCTAGAGATTTTAATGCTCCTTGTGTTGGATAGATCCTCCAATAAGAAGCTAAGTAAAGAAATTTTAGATTTAAACTTAACCATTCAACATCTGGATTTAACAGACATCTACAGAACATTTCATCCTAATAAAATTGAATACACATTCTTCTCATCAGCCTATGGAACATACTC
>CAUYON010078934.1:0-16602 GCA_963573935.1 Arctocebus calabarensis
TTTTATAACCATGTTCTTATTTATTTATTTTTTGAGTCAGAGTCCCACTCAGCTGCCCAAGCTAGAGTGCTGTGGCGTCATCACAGCTGACAGCAAACTCAAACTCTTGGGCTTAACTGATCCTCTTGCCTCAGCCTCCCAAGTAGTTGGGACTACAGGTGCCTGCCACAATGCCCAGCTAGTATTTCTATTTTTAGTAGAGATGGAGTATCACTTTTGCTCAGGATGGTCTAAAACTCATGAGTTCAAGTGATCCACCTGACTCTGCCTCCCAGAGTGCTAGGGTTATAGGCAGGAGCCACATTCTCATTTAATCCTTAAGATATCCTCAGAATGCTTAGTCCCTTTGTAAAGGTGGGGAAACTAAGGCTTACAGATGGCCAGAAACATCTTTCTCGGGGTGGGGGGTCTCACTATGTTACCCAGGCAGGATTTGAACTCCTGGGCTCAGGCAATCCTCCTGCCTCAGCCTCCCGACTAGCTGGGGCTATAGGCAGGTGCCGCCATGCCTGGCTCCAGACAGGCCTTTGAATCTAAGTCCATGCCCTGGATCTCGGTGTCTATAGTCACTTATCCAGATAGACACAGCTTCTGGGATATCTTCAGTTGTCTGGTCCAGAGCAAAGGACAAGAAGGATGGCAAGAAAAGTCCCAGAGTAGTGCCCCCCACTGGTACAAAAGCTGCATACTAATCCTAACGTGTGGTGTCTGGTTTTTCAGCCACAGCAAAATCTGAACATCAACAGAGCTTAGTGACTGGTTCTACCACAAACCAGGGGTGATGGTTTGTGTCCCCCAAATACTTTTTTTTGGGGAGACAGAGCCTCAAGCCATTGCCCCCTGGGTTAGAATGCCTCACAGCTCACAGCAACCTCCAACTCCTGGGCTCAAGCTATTCTCCTGCTTCCGCCTCCCAAGTAGCTGGGACTACAGGAACCCGCCACAACGCCCAGCCATTTTTTGGTTGCAGCTGTCATAGTTTGCTGGGCCTAGGCTGGATTCGAACCCGCCAGCTCAGGTATATGTAGCTGGCGCCTTAGCCACTTGAGCCACAGGCGCCAAGCCAGGTCCCCCAAATTCTTACATTGAAGCCCTGAGCCCCAGTACCTCAGAACATGATTGTATTTGGAGACAGGGCCTTTAGAGAGGTGATTAGGTTAAACAAGGCCCTTAGGGTGGGCCCTCGTCTAACCTGACTGGTGTCCTTATACAGAAAGGACACACAAAGGGACACCAGAGATGCATGTTCACAGAGGAAAGACTACATGAGGACTCAGTAGGAGGGTGGCCATCTGTGAGCCAAAGAGAGAGGCTTCAGGAGAAACCAACCCTGCTGACACCTTGAACTTGGACTCCAGCCTCCAGAACTGTGAGAAAATAAATGTCTGTTGTTTCAGCCACCCAGCCTGTGGTCCTTTGCTATGGCAGCATGAGCTGACTAGGATGGTTGCCCTAGGCAAGCCACTGCAGTTCTCTGAGCCCCTATTTCTGTATCTGTATGATGGCATAACAACAGTACACCCTCCTGGAGCTGTGGTATTAATTCAGCGTCTGGTGCACAATAGACTCTGTAAGCCTCTGACAAACAGCACGGAACTATGGAGAAGAAGTAGGCCTAGGATTAGGGTTGGGGTGAGTGGAGACCTGCCATAGGCAGGCATATCCCAAAAGGAACAAAAAATCCAGAACTCTCAGGTAGATGTGATCCCTCAAAAGGCCTGGAAGTTTAATTTTTTTCTTTTTTTTTTTGAGACAGTCTCACTATGTCACCCTCAGTAGAGTGCGGTGGCATCACAGCTCACAGCAACCTCAAACTCTTGGGCTTAAGCGATTCTCTTGGCTCAGCCTCACAAGTTGCTGGGACTACAGGTGCTAAGCCAATGCCTGGAAGTTGGAGCCCCATCAGAGCAAGGCTGTCATTCCTTTTCTGAGTCTAAGTCGAAGTGGCATGTTGTCCATGACCTGCTGAAGCAGGCAGGGCAGTGCTGTGTGCAGGATGGTGACTAGGGGGTTTTAATGCTAAAAGGAGTGAACGTCAAGGGTGAAGTCACAGGGGCCAGTTGTTGTAACTGTGGCCACCCATAAGAAAAATACGGACTCCTCTTCAGGCTCAAATCAGGTGGTGATTTATTTACACCTGCACAGGCGGGTCTCTGCCCCAAAGGGCAAACAGTCCTGAAGAGAAAAGCAGACAGCCTTTTGTACCCTTTTTTGTTGCTATGTGGCAAGCCAAGCAAAAACAGAAGCAAAACATGACAGTTATCTGGGGGCGGGGTTACAGTCAGGTAGTTGGCTCAGGGGACTGGCGATTGGCATGGGAACAGCTTGGAAAGCTCAGTAGCTTGGGAAATTCAGTAACCTGGGAAACTCTGCTTGAGTGAGTTTTTACCATTATTTTAACCATGGCTAGGGAGTCAAGGGAACTTGGAGAACTTCTTCATCAGAAACCTGTTCTCAGAATTAACCTGGGGGGGGGGTGGGCACGCTGGGGACCAAGGCTGAGACAGGCTGAGACAGACTTGGGTCTTTTGGGGGGCTGTTGGCCTACAACACAGTGAGAGGGACCCTGGGAAAGCAGAGGAAGGGGCTGCTGTGGCCAAGAGGGTTGGGGGGGAATGAGAGTGGAAGGACACATCCCTAGTCTTCTAGGGCCAGGACGATGTGAGGAGTAGTGACAACAGAGAAAAGGGCACAGCTCCTCACCCAGGGTGGGCGTTCAGAACTTTTTAACTTTTTGGCAGAGGTGGGATGTGGTGGGAATCTTGTTAAACGGTGAAGGGCTGTCTGGAAAGGAGTCCCGGAGCCCTGTCTCCCATCCAGGCTGCTCTAAAGAAGACCAATAGAGTGCGGACTTGGGTTGAGGGAGGCAGAAACACCCCCAAAACTTAAAGCCCTTTGCAGGGCTCCCACCATTCTCTCAGAGGCAGCTTGGGAACTGGGCCTCGAGGCAGAGGACATAGCATGAACTCTGGTTCCCTTACCCAGGGGCTTGGCTCAATCACTTTCCCTGCACTGTCCCCTCAGGCCAATTGCAACACTTTTTTTTTTTTTTTTTTCAGTTTTTGGCCGGGGCTGGGTTTGAACCCACCACCTCCAGCATATGGGGCCGGCACCCTACTCATTGAGCCACAGGCGCCGCCCATCCCTCAGGCCAATTGCAAGGCTGTGGCAGGGCTGCTGCTCTGCACAATACCCCACCCGTCCTGCACCTGCTCACCCCACAGGACCGAGGGTTCTGCCTGAGTGGGACTCCCTGCCCTCACCTTCCTCCTGTTTCAGGGTGAGATGGTCCTCGGGCCTCTCCACCCAGTTCTGATACCCCTTTAGGAGGCTGTGCTCTTCTGGCTCCTGCCTGCAGAGGACAGAACCCGGGCCCAGGACAACATCCAGCCACTCTCCCCTGCCCAAAGCTGTCACTGATAGCTGGGGAGGGCCAGGAGAAGATTTGGAAGACAGGAAAAGAGAGTGACACAGAGAGGAAGGAAGGCAGAGCAGAGGGGGACAGGAGGGGAGACTCCTTCAAAGGGGTTCAGAAGGAAAAAATGAGAAAGGGGACAGAGACAGGGTGATACAGAAGACACAGAGCTGGGACAAATGGAGAGGGGCCAGAGTGAGGAGAGACGAGAGAGACACACACAGGATGGAACAGGCAAGAACAGGCAGGTGCAGTGCCAGGGACCAGAGTCTAGGTCAAGGCCCTGGCCTTGGGGAGCCTTTCAGAGGTAGGTGGGTGGTGTGGCTCAGATTCTTCTCGCTGCTCTGGCACAAGAGTTCTGTCCTTCTCCAGCCCAGGTCCAGGACAGGGACTGGCAGGACTAGGCCAGGAACTGAGGCTGGGACAGGGGCTCCCACAGGGGCAGAGACTGGCCCTGGGGCTGGTGGCCGGCCCCATGGGGAGGCAGTGGCAGAAGATGAAGAGGGGGTCTGAGACAAGGTCAAAGGTAGGCATGGGGCTGAGTTGCTGAGAGAGACTGCAGTGGGCACAGGGGTCAGGATCCTGGAGGACTTGCCCAGGCCTTTGAGGTCTTCTGATCGGTGGTCTCTGCCTCTGACCTCCAGCAAGCACTTCATGAAGCCCTGCCGGAGGCTGCCGAGGTTCTGAGTCCCTGCATCCACCACAGGTTCCTGAAGCTGCCTCTGCACACAGTCCAGCTCCTGCCTCTCTCCTGCATCCCTCACCTCCTGGGGACGGGGAGGGCATCCTGGAGGCCTGCAGCTGGCCTGACTCCCACAGAGCTGCTCCCTGCCACCCACTCTCCAGGGATCCTCGAACTGCTCCCTGCTCTCTGAGCCCTTGGAGGATAGACCCCAAACCTCACACACATCCCACTGGGCTCTGACCCCCATGTCCTCCCCCATACTGGACCTGGCACCTCCCAGCTCTGCAGTCTTGAGTGAGTTACTCCACTTGACTTGTTTGACCTCCAGAACAGAAGCTAAGCACCATGTGGACGGGCCGTTGTCTGCCTCTTTTATCCGCATTTACCCAGCAACCAGCACGTGGCAGGCACTCAATAAACTCCTTTCATTCATTCAGCAAACCTAGTCATCTCCTGCACCTGTATGCTCCCATGAGAAGGATGGGCTGTCCTCAGCCTGCCTGTGACCAGGCCAGGCCTCGAATCTCCCAATCAAAGACTCTGCACTTGCCACACACACTCTCTTCCTAAAGTATCAGCTTTACTTTCTCCACCAGTGTATTAACTTCCTTCCTTCAAAACAAAACAAAAACAAACCTTCCTGACACCAACCCTCCTCTAGCTACCATTCCAGGTCTCTGTTCCTTTTTTATCACAAAATTCCTTGAAAGAGGCTGGGTGCAGTGGCTCAGGCCTGTAATCCTAGCATTCTGGGAGGATCACTTGCGCCCAGGAGTTTGAGATCAGCTTGAGCTAAAATAGAAAAATTAGCTGGGCAAGGTGGAGTGCACCTGTAGTCCCAGCTACTTGGGAGGCTGAGGCAGGAGGAAATCTGGAGCCCAGGAGTTGATGGTTTGAGCCCTGTGAGCTATGATGATGCCTGGGCAACAGAGTGAGACTCTGCCTCAAAAAAAAAAAAAAAAATTCCTTGAAAGAGTCGGTTGTTCTCTGACTTCACTGCCCTCCCATCTCCCATCAGGCTTCTGTCCACCAATCCCCAAAACTGTTCAGGCCAAGGCCCAAGGCCGTGGTCAGATCTCTGCCCTCATCTGAGCTGACCTCTAGGCAGCATTGGACGCAGATGACCATTAAGTCCTTCTGGAAATGCTTTAGACACCCACCCTCCCTGGCCACTCCCTGGTCTGCTTCCAGGGCTCCTCCTCACTCTTGCTGCGGAGACCCCAGGACCTGTCTTCACTCTGCTCCCTGATCCGTATCCACCCCCCACACCTCCCACCCAAATGTCGTCCTCCTTCCCATGACTCCATTTTCTCCATGTTTCTTTGTCCTTTCTAACACCTGACATTCTCTTTGATGTCCTTGGGTGTCTAGAAAAGACCCCCAAACCAGAAGTCCTGATTCCTTCTGCTGCTGCCTCCCCAAGTCACCATCTCAGTTAATGACACCACCTGTCCTTGGGCCTCAGACCTAGAATCCTTTTTTTTGAGACAGAGTCTCAAGCTGTCACCCTGGGTAGATTGCTATGGCATCATGCTCCTCAAACTCTTGGGCACAAGCAATCCTCTTGCCTCAGATTTTCTATTTTTAGTAGAGACGAGGGTCTCGCTTTTGGTCAGGTTGGTCTCAAAGCCTTGAGCACAAGCAATCCACCTGCCTCAGCCTCCTACAGTGCTAGAATTACAGGCATGAACCACTCTGCTCGGCCTAGAATCCTTTTATCTTTTTCAACTCTTTTTTTTTTTGCAGTTTTTGGCCAGGGCTGGGTTTGAACCCGCCACCTGCGATATAGGGGCTAGCACCCTACTCCTTTGAGCCACAGGCACCACCCCCAACTTTTTTTTTATTGTGGTAAAATACATATAACACTTATCATCTGTATCATTTTGGGAGGGTTTTTTTTGTTTGTTTGTTTGTTTGTTTTGTGGAGACAGAGTCTCAAGCTGTCACCCTGGATAGAGTGCGGTGGCATTACAGCTCACAGCAACCTCCAATTCCTGGGCTCAAGCGAGTCTCCTGCCTCTGCCTCCCAAGTAGCTGGGACTACAGGCACCCACCACAATGCACGGCCATTTTTTGGGGGGTGCAGCCGTCATTGTTGTTTGGTGGGCCCGGGCTGGATTCGAACCTGCCAGCTCAGGTGTATGTGGCTGGTGCCTTAGCCTGCTGAGCCACAGGCGCCGAGCCAGGAAGGGGGTTGTTTTTTTGAGACAGTCTCACTATGTTGCCTTCAGCAGAATGCCCCGGCATTACAGCTCATAGCAACCTCAAACCCTTGGGCTTAAGTGATTCTCTTTGCCTCAGCCTCCCATGTAGCTGGGACTACAGGTGCCCACCACAACACCCGGCTATTTTTTTTGTTGCAGTCGTCATTGTTGTTTAGCTGGCCCAGGCTGGGTTCGAACCTGCCAGCCTCGGTGTGTGTGGCTGGTGCCATAACCACTGTGCTATGGGGCGCCGAGCCCCTCTTTATCATTTTTAAGTGTACAGATCAGTGGCATTAAATACCTGCAGCATATGCACCCATCACTGCTGAGTCTCTCCATAGCGCTTTTCATCTTGTAAAACTGAAACTTCATACCCATTAAACAAACCTCCCAGGGGGTCGCCCGTAGCTCTGTGGTTAGAGCACCATGTAGCAGGGGTGGCAGGTTCAAACCTGCCTTGGGCCTGCTAAATAAATTTTAAAAAATAAAGCTAAAGAACTCCCCCACCCCTGTTACCACACCTCCAGCTCCTGGTAACCACCATTTCCACTTCCTGTCTCTGCGAATTCATCTAAGTACCTCCTAGAAGTGGAATCACTTTGTCTTTCTATGATGGGCTTATTTCACTTAGCATAATGTCCTCAAGCTCATCCATATTGTAGCATACATCAGAATTTGTTTTCCTTTTTAAGGTTGAATAATATACTGCTGTATGTATGGATCAAATTTAGTTTATCCATTCTTCTGTCAGTGGACTCTTGGGTTGCTCCCATATTTTAGCTGTTGTGAATAACTGCTATGTACATGAGTGTACAAATATCTCTTTGAGACCCTGCTTTTAATTCTTTGGGGTATATACCCAGGAATGCAATTGCTGCTTTATATGGTCATTTTTAAATGAAATTTAACTTATTTATTTTTTAATTTATTTTTGGAGATAGCATTTCATCTGTTGCCCAGGCTAGCGTGCAGTGGTACCAGCCTAGTTCACAGCAACCTCAAATTCCTAGGCTCAAGTGATCCTCCTGCCTCAGCCTCCCAAGTAGCTAAGACTACAGGCCCACCACCACACCTGTCTAATTTTTTCTGGTTTTTGTAGAGCTGGGGTCTTGCTCTTGTTCAAGTGGGTCTCGAACTCCTGGTTTCAAGTGATCCTCCTGCCTCAGCCTCCCAGAGCACCAAGATTATAAGCGTGAGCCCTCACAACTGGTCTAATTTTAATTTATTGAGGAACCACCCTACTGTTTCTACAGTGGTTATACCATTTGCATTTCTACTAGCAGTGAGTGCACAAAGCTTCCAGTTTCTCCACATTCTTGCCATATGGGTCATTTTCTTGTACTTTTAAAAAATTCCTCTTTCTAGGCGGCACCTGTGGCTCATTGAGTAGGGCACCAGCCCCATATACTGAAGATGGCGGGTTCAAACCCGGCCTCAGCCCAACTGCAAAAACAAAAAAAAGCCGGGTGTTGTGGCGGGCGCCTGTAGTCCCAGCTACTCAGGAGGCTGAGGCAAGAGAATCTCCTAAGTCCAGGAGTTGGAGGTTGCTGTGAGCTGTATGACTCCATGGCACTCTACCGAGGGCCATAACGTGAGACTCTGTCTCTCAAAAAAAAAAAAAAAAATTCCTCTTTCTGGGCAGCATGTGTGGCTCAGTGAGTAGGGTGCCGGTCCCGTATACCAAGGGTGGCGGGGTTCAAACATGGCCCTGGCTAAACTGCAACAAAAAAATAGCCAGGCATTGTGGTGGGCACCTATAGTCCTAACTACTCGTGAGGCTGAGGCAAGAGAATCGCATAAGCCCAGGAGTTGGAGGTTGCTGTGAGCTGTGACAGGACAGCACTCTACTGTGGGTGATAAAGTGAGACTCTGTTTCAAAAAAAAAAAAATTCCTCTTTCTCTAACCTACCTCTCCCCCAGGGAGCCCAACGGCAAGTCCTGTGGGTACCACCTCCAGAATGCCTGTGCACATTCTCCCCAGGCTGCTGCTACCACCCTGGTCCAAGTCGCACCACCATCCAGTGGTACAACACTTCCACGGTCTCCACCCTGGCTCACCCCCAAATTCTTGCCGCTACATCTGAGTGTTTCTAGCCCACATCAGATTATCTCTCACTCTAGCCTAAAACACTTCAATGGCTTAGTTTAGACTTAAAATTTGTTACAAAACCCTCACCCTGGCCTTTGTAACCCTCACTAAGCCCTCTGCCCCATTACCCCACTGGGCTTGGTCTTGACCAGTGACTTATCCTTGCTGCTGACACTGCCTAGAACACTCTTGACCCCTTTTCTGTTGAGTGGTTCAATTTTTTGTCATTCAAGTCTTTTTCTTTCTTTTTTTTTCTTTTCTTTTTTTTTTTTTGAGTCTGAGTCTCACTTTTTTTGTAGTGTTTTGTTTGTCCTTTTTTTTTTTTTTTTTTTTTTGAGACAGAGCCACAATTTGTCACCCTGGAGAGATTGCCGTGGCAACACGGCTCACAGCAACTGTCAATTCCTGGGCTCAAGCGAGTCTCTTGCCTCCTCCCAAGTAGCTGGGACTACCGGCACCCATCACAATGCCAGGCCATTTTTTGGTTGTAGCCGTCATTGTTGTTTGGCGGGCCTGGGCTCAGGTGTACGTGGCTGGCACCTTAGCCGGTTGAGCCACAGGCACCGAGGAGCCTGTCCTTTTTTTTTTTTTTTTTGCAGTTAGGCCGAGGCCAGGTTTGAACCTGCCACCCTCGGTATGTGGGGCCGGCGCCCTACTCACTGAGTCACAGGCACCACCCCTAAGTCTCACTTTTATTTATTTTATTTTTGAGACAGAACCTCAAGCTGTCACCCTGGATAGAGTACTGTGGCATCACAGCTCACAGCAACCTCCAATTCCTGGGCTCAAGTGAGTCTCCTGCCTCTGCCTCCCAAGTAGCTGGGGCCACAGGCACCTGCCACAATGCCTGGCCATTTTTTGGTTGCAGCTGTCATTGTTGTTAGGCAGACCCGGGCTGGATTCGAACTCATCAGCTCAGGTGTACGTGGCTGGAGTCTTAGCCGCTTGAGCCACAGGCACCAAGCCCTGAGTCTCACTTTTAAAGAAAGACTAAGCTCACAGCAATCTCAAACTCCTGGGCTCAAGCAATTCTCTTGCCTCAGCCTCCCAAGTAGCTGGGGGTATAGGCACCCACCATAATGCCTGGCTAGTTTTTCTATTTTTAGTAGAGCTGGGGTCTTACTCTTGCTCAGGCTGGTCTTGAATTCCTGAGCTCAAGTATTCCACCTGCCTCAGACTCTCATAGTGCTAGAATAATAGGTGTGAGCCATGATACTTGGCCACTCATTCAAGTCTTGATGAACTGTCACTTCTTCACTTGAGTCCGCTTGGTCCCCTCTCTTGGAGACTGCTGAGTATCCCTCCACTGCCTCCAAATCGCTCCCTCTTAGTCGCTTGATTTGCTCTGACGATTGTTTAAGGCAAAGCTGAATTTATTTGTTTACATGTTAGTCATGTTAGTCTGTCTGCCCACTGGACTAGAAACTCCATTTACCCATCACAATTGTGTTTGGTATGTTGTCCTCAATAACTTTGTGTCATTGAATACTGATTATTCCATTCTTCTCAGTGACATCCAAGAAACAAAATAATAGCGCAGATCAAGTTCTCAGCAGGAAAATAATCAGAATTAAGTATTCTGCAGCCCAGACGGGAGATGTACCTTGCTTCCAATCAAAGACTCCTTTGATTATTTTCCTGAATGAAGGGCAAATGGGCAATTTCAGTCAAGCTGAAGATAATTGCTTTAGTTCTGGGGCTCTCACGCCATAGAGAAGGAGTCCAATCTCATGGTCATCTCCTCTCCATGGCCCTCTGGGGACCCTAGGGCTGCAAAGTCCTGGGCCTCTGGCCTCCTCTCAGAAAGACTGTGAACCCCAGGGGCAGGTGGGGTCTGTCTCACAACATCCCCCTTTACCCCAGGCTCTGCCATTGCCTGGCTCCCAGCAGGCTCCCAGCCTGTGGGTGAAGGATAGTGTTTAGGCCCTGATACATTTCCCTCCAACTTCTCACCCCTTCACACCTCTGGGTTCCTCTCTCCGCCTTCCCCAAGCTCCTTCCACTGGCAACACGCGTCCGTGCTGCTATGCCAACTTTTGGGCGGCTCTCTCGGCACTGCCCTGCTACCCCTCAGACTGCAGAGGTCCCTGTGCCCTTCAGGAACTTTCTATCTACCTGAGCCTTACGTATAGTTACGCAAATGCAGGGGTGCATGAGTCCACACCCTCAGCCTCTATCTACCTATCCTCAGGCCCTGCCTTGTGCAAAGTGTTAAGACGGACACTGGAGGACCAAGTCCAAACACCTCACTCCAGTACTGTGCAGGACAGTTCTTCCTGTGGCTGTGGACCAACTGGTTCTCTTCCCTTTCACACTGGAAGTTCTCAAACAGAACTATAGAATGTGCTGGGAATGCAACATCCTGAGATAGGGAGGGACTGGCTGGAACACCCCCTGCTCTGGTCCGCTCTCCGCGTGAAGATACAAGGTCCTTCAATGCTTTGGTCCAGCCCCAAGTGGGCTGCTTTCTGGGGTCTCCCAGCAATGGAGCACACTTGACAAGACTCTTTCTGTCCCAGGCAGTGTTCCTGAGCTGCGGAGGACTGGCTCACAATGACTCCTAGGCTTCTGTTCTCCCTCGATGCCTATCTGTAAGTGACAAGCCTGCGTCAAGTAACTTGTGTGTGGGTGCTCTGTCTCACCAGCTTCAGACAAGTCGGAAACCAGTGCACAGTGAACCTGCTTCCATCCTGGAGGCTTCCTATGATGGCCCAATTGAACTTACTGGTGCCCTGCTATAGCCAATATAGCCAACGTTCTTGTCCTGTGAGGCCTTTTCCCCCATCATCACCCCTTGCTCCATGTTCATTTCCATCTGTGTACCTTTTTCTTTTCTTTCTTTCTTTTTTTTTTTTGAGACAGAATCTCACTATGTCGCCCTTGGTAGAGTGCTGTGGCATCATAGCTCACAGCAACCTCAAACTCTTGGGCTCAATTGATTCTCTTGCCTCAGCCTCCCAAGTAGCTGGCACCACAGGTGCCTGCCACAATGCCTGGCTATTTTTTTGTTGTAGTTGTCATTATTGTTTTGGCAGGCCCGGGGTCAGTGCTCTAGCCACTGAGCAACATGCACTGAGCGTTCATTCATTTTCAAAGCAGGAATATATTTGGATTTAAGAAAGTCAATGACTAAGAAATATTTTGGCAAAAATGATGATATTCTATCCTATGGGTTTTTTGTTTTTTTTTTTGAGACAGAGTCTCACTATGTCACCCTCAGTAGAGTGCAGTGGTATCACAGCTCATAGGAAGCTCAAACTCTTGGTCTTAAGCGATTCTCTTGCCTCAAGTAGCTGGGAGTACAGGCGACATTGGTTGTGCTGGGCCGGCTGCCTGGGTCTGCTTTATACTCCCTGGCTCTGTCCAGATTCCATCCCCTGGAATATGGCCTGAATATTAAGCACAGCCTAAGGTCAGCCCTCCTCTCTGGAAAGCCTGCTTGGTGACTTCCAGTCTCCTTCTCCACAGCCTGCAGGATCTCCTGCCAGGTCCTCTCATCTCTTCTGGTCCTGCCTGCTTAGCCACACCTGGGGGAGCAGGGCCCTGCCACCTACCTCCCTTGCCCTGTCCCTCCTATCCTCACTCTATCCCTTCCAGCACACGGCCAGACCTGCCACAGACACTCAGGACACACTTTCAGAATCCATTGTGCCCTCTCCTCTCCTCCCGCCCAGTCTCCAGCCCAGGCCACGCATATGGTAGGGAGAGGGAAAGAGGAAACACACTGAAAATATTCCTTCTTATCAGTGCAAAGAGGCACCTTTTATTATTCCCATTCATTCAGCTATCCAGCGAATTCCGACTGAGTACCTACTGTGTGCTAGGCATTGTTTTAGCACAGAGTAATGGATATACGCTAGAGAGTCTGCCCTCATGGAGCTTTTATGCTCTAGGTTAATAAGATCATGTTGATCAAATTATAGGTTGCTCAATCATAGGTTGATCAAATTAATAAGAGCAAGACAATAGGCTCGGTGCCTGTGGCTCAACAGGCTCAGGCACCAGCCACGTACACCTGAGCTGGCGGGTTCGAATCCAGCCCGGGTCTGCCAAACAACAATGACGGCTGCAACCAAACAATGGCCGGGCGTTGGGGCAGGTGCCTGTAGTCCCAGCTACTTGGGAGGCAGAGGCAGGAGAATCACTTGAGCCCAGGAATTGGAGGTTGCTATGAGCTGTGATGCCACGGCACTCTCTCCAGGGTGACAGCTTGAGGCTCTGTCTCAAAAAAAAAAAAAAGATCAAGACAATAAACAGGATAATGTGATAGAGCAAATGTGACTGATAGGCTATTTGAGATCAGGTGGTCAAGGCCTTGCTCAGAAAGTGATATTTACCTAGCATTCTGGAAGGCAGGTGGATTGCCTAACCTCAGGAGTTCAAGACCAGCCTGAGCAAGAGCAAGACCCTGTCTATAAAAAATAGCTGGGCGTTGTGGGACCTGTAGTCCCAGCTACTTGGGAGGCTGAGACAAGAGAATTGCTTGAGCCCAAGAGTCTGAGGTCGCTGTGAGCTATGGCACTCTACCAAGAGCAGCAAAATGAGATTCTTTCTCAAAATAAATAAATAAATAAAGTGACATTTAAGTTGATACCTGAATGATTTCATGGGATCAGCCATGAGAATATCTATGGGGAGTATTTCTAGTGTGGGAGTAGCATTTGTAAAACCCTGAGGTAAGAATAAACTTAGCTCATTCAAGGGCTGGAAGTTGGACTAGAGTGGGTAGACATAGGCCTTGTGAGTCTCAGTGAAGATTTGGATTTCATTCTAAGAGGATGAGGCTTGGACCAGGGTAATGGGAGAAGGGGTGGGGAAGGGATGAGGGATTTATTTTGAAGGTAGTGCCAGGCAGAGCTTGTTGGTGCATTGGGTGTGAAGGGATTGCAGAAGGACAAAGAGGGATCAAAAGTGATTTTGAGCTGCTTGGCATGAGCCCCTGAGTGAAAGGCAGTGTCATTTGCCAGAAGAGGAAGACTGCTGTGGCCAAGTCTTGGAGAAGTGACTCAGCTAGTAAGTGAAAATCAATTAGGCAATTGGAATATGAGCCTGTAATTTAAAGGCACAGTCTGGCCTTGGAGATAAGGATTAGGGAATGACCAGAGAGACTGAATGGGCTCAGTCAAGAGAATTGTCCCATCTCAGTCAAAGCTGAGACAAGAGAATTGCTTGAGCCCAAGAGTCTGAGGTTGCTGTGAGCTATGGCACTCTACCAAGAGCAGCAAAGTGAGACTATCTCAGTAAATAAATAAATAAATAAAGGGACATTTAAGTTGATACCTGAATGATTCCATGGGATCAGCCATGGAAACTGGCTGATTTCCCAAAGCCATGGGAATTGACTGGAGATGGGAGAGGAGAAACTAGCAAGGAGGAGGAGGGGGGAGCGAGCCACCGTGTCACCCCAGTCTTTGAGGAAGGAAGGCTCTGTAAGGATGGTGCTTTTCCATTTCATTTAGCCAAAGGGAGGTTGTGGAGCCCTCAGAAAGAAGCCTTATTGTGATAGGCTGAGGAAGGACAAGTGGGTGGAGCTAGTGGAGGGGGGTTGACTCCTGAGTGTTGCGCTGTGACAGGCAGCAAAGAGGTTAGTGTGGACCAGGGGGAGGTGCTGGTGTTTGGCTTTTAATAACACACACACTAACCCATGTGGGGGTTGCCTGTGGGTGTAATCCTGTAGAAACGGGGAGATCGATCATGTGTAAGGGGTGGGATCTAATGAATAAAAGGGGGAACAACGATTGATGGGGGCAGGGACTCCACCCCTGCACAGCTTCCACTGTAACCAAATAAAGAGAAGGGAAGTGGATTTGGGGCTGTCTTTTCTCATCTGATATATTTGTCTTTCAGTGACACACAAGGGGAGATGCAGGGCATAGGGGTGCCATTCGGAAGGGACACCTGGGGCAGAGGAGGAGGGTGGTGTGGCAGGGAGCATCAAAGATTACCAGGGACATTGGGCACAGATGATCATTGTTGCCAAATGAAACCCATTAACAAAGCTTAGTGCCCGTAGCTTAGTGGGTAGGGCGCTGGCCACATACACTGGGCCTGACAGGTTCAAAAC
This sequence comes from Arctocebus calabarensis, assembly GCA_963573935.1. NCBI lineage: Eukaryota > Metazoa > Chordata > Mammalia > Primates > Lorisidae > Arctocebus > Arctocebus calabarensis. The sequence goes on from CAUYON010078934.1 coordinate 14,458, forward strand.
CAGCATGGGCCTGTTAAACAACAGTGACAACTACAACAACAAAAAAAATAGCCAAGTATTGTAGCAGGTGCCTGTAGTCTCAGCTACTAGGGAGACTGAAGCAAGAGAATCCCTTAAATCCACTCTGATGTGGAACTAGGTGCCATCTGGGATGAACCTAAGGGCTCCAGGGCATAAAAGCATCTTTGACCCCCTCACATGTGCATACACACATGCACATACATGTCCTCACTCTCACACACACCTCCCCCAGTTTAACTCCAAATCCTGTCCCATTTCCACCTCTGTCCTCTTCCTCCTCCTAAGTCCCCACACCCCCCATACTCCATCCCTATTCCCACTGTGACCCTACTTACTGACAGAGGAAGAGGTGCCTGTGCTGGCTGGGTCTCCATAGCCTTGCCCCTAAATAGGAGAGAAATTCCCAGGTAGGGAGGACTCAGCCCAAGGCTTGCCCCTCCTACCCACCTCTCAGGCCCCAGGGCACACAGTTCCATCATCCCAGCCTCATCCACTAGGCCTTCTCATCTCAGAGGGGCTCCTCATTCCCCGGTACACTGGCCCAAGGGACAAAGGATTAGTAGAATCCTATTATATAGACGAGGAAACTGAGGCTCAAAGAGGCATGACTTGCCCGAGGTCCTACACGAGGTCAGGACTAGAACTCGCCTCACCTATGACTTTTGACAAAAGAGCAAACTTGGTCAGAGCAGGGAGTAAGGAAGGGGATGGCATTGGAGAGTGACTTACCCTTCTTTGGGTATTTCAGGTCCTGGCATGGATGGCAGGAAGTGGTTGGCTGTCCTTTCCCCTGGAGTTGCCATGGGCATTAGGGGAGGTGCTTCTTGGGAGCTTTCTTCCTGTTCCCCTGGGCCAGGCTCTGGCAGAGCTCTCTGGAGTCTACTGTGTGGGTTGGCTGCCTCCTTGGAGGGCTTGTCTCCCAGGGGCTGTCCACAGCTGTCCAAGGTGCAACAAGGGTCTGTTGGCTGCATTGTGTCTGACTCATTTACTGCCTTGTGATCTAAGGTGGAGTGATGCTCTGAGCCTTGCCAAGGACAAGGGCACCAACGATGGCGACTGTGTTATGGTTCCCAAGTGAATCTCACAGTCACCCAGAACCCAGTTATTACATGTTTACTAGGGTCCAAGTGCTATAGGCACTATCTAACTGAATCCTCCTAGCACCTCCAGAAGGTAAGCACAGACACCCCTATATTTTGAGGGATGAAAAAATTGAGGCCCTCGGCGCCTGTGGCTCATCGAGTAGGGCACTGGCCCCATATACCAAAGGTGGCAGGTTCAAACCCAGCCTCAGCCGAACTGCAAAACAGAAAAATAGCCGGGTGTTGTGGTGGGCGCCTATAGTCCCAGCTACTCGGGAGGCTGAGGCAAGAGAATCACCTAAGCCCAGGAGGTGGAGGTTGCTGTGAGCTGTGTGATGCCACGGCACTCTACCGAGGGTGACAAACTGAGACTCTGTCTCTACAAAAAAAAAAAAGGTGGAGGGTTACACTAACTGACTTCACAACTTATGATAAAGCTACTGTAATTGAAACAATGTGGTACTGGAGGGTGGTGCCTGTGGCTCAAAGGAGTAGGGTGCTGGCCCCATATACCAGAGTGGCAGGTTCAAACCCAGCCCCAGCCAAAAACTGCAAAAAAAAAAAATAATAATAAAATAACATGGTACTGGAATAAGGAAGGTAAATAAATGAATGGAACAAAGCAGAGTCTAGAAACAGATGGACATGTGTGGTTAACTAATTGTTGAAAAAAATGCAAATTTGGTGGAGAAAGGATAATCTTCAGTGAATGGTGCTGGAATAACTGGATATCCACAGGCCAAGAAAAATAAACTTTGATCCCAAACTCACACCACATACGAAAATGAGCTCAAGGCTGGGGCGCCAGCCACGTACACCTGAGCTGGCAGGTTCGAATCCAGCCTGGGCCTGCCAAACAACAATGACGGCTGCAACCAAAAAATGGCCAGGCGTTGTGGCGGGCGCCTGTAGTCCCAGCTATTTGGGAGGCAGAGGCAGGAGACTCGTTTGAGCCCAGGAATTGGAGGTTGCTGTGAGCTGTGATGCCACAGTACTCTGTCCAGGGTGACAGCTTAAGGCTCTGTCTCAAAAAAAAAAAAAA